>CM035803.1:42677890-42917890 GCA_020466265.1 Siphamia tubifer
AATGAACAATAATTACATTTCCCTGTTCCTCTATTATTTATTATTTAACTGCACTTCATACCTCAGTGTCCTGCTATAGCACAGGTGTCAAACTCTGGTCCTGTAGGGCAGGTGTCCTGCATGTTTTAGATATTTACCTCTTCCACATGATTTAGTTAAACCCTGTAACTACTGAGACTTTAGCAGTTCAACAGTAAAACAAAAGACTAAAATAAGCCATAAAAAAATTAACAAATATGGCCAAAGTCATCAATAAAATGAATAAAAATGAGCAACAAAATTGTAAATAACATGGAAAAAAATTGTTAAAAAAAAAGAAATTGGTATTGAAAAATGGCCAAAGTCATCAATAAAATGAATAATAAACTAACAAAAGTAATTAGGAACATGAACAAAGTTAGACATAAATGGAAGAAAATGAAAGAAAAAAAAATACATTAAAGAAATGTAGAAAAATAAACAAAATGAGCAACAAAATTGTAAATAACATGGAAAAAATTTGTTCCCAGCAGTTTTAATTTAGTCTTTTTCTAAATTAATATTTAAACTAAACTATCCATTCAGAATGATGGATGGTTTAGTTTGGTGATGGTTCAGCACTGACCCTAAAAAGTTAATAATCATCTCCTCATCAGTTCAGCAGAAGACTCATAATAATGTAATGATGTACAGGTGTACTGGAAAAGGTAAATATCTAAAACATACAGGACACCGGCCCTCGAGGAATGGAGTTTGACACCCCTGTGTTATAGGATACATGCACATATTTACTATGTACAGAAAGTCATGTTAATTATATACACACATGCACTGTTCCTTTTTTACAACTATTAGAATTGTACATTTTTAGGATGTTATTTTTGTCTATATTTATATAAGCACCTTATTTTATTGGATTTTTTTTTTTTTTTTTACCTGGATGCATCTTTATTTCTTATTGTTTACCTGCCTGACCGAAAGAAAAACACACAAATTCCCAGAATATTGTGTGAATTGCTGTGCTGTATTGTACTTGTACAAATGACAATAAAAGTCTATTCTATTCCTGACTGGCACCAGACCTTAACCCTTTAACTCCTGAGACCCAAGCAATTCCACAGTAAAAAAAAAAAGATAAAATAAGCAAGAAAATGAACAAAGTGATTAGTAAGATGAAGAAAAATGAATAACTAACAAAATAAAATGTAAAATGAACAAAGTAAGACACTAACATAACACAATCGAAGAAAAATAATAAAATAAATGAACAAAACAGAAAGAACTAAACTAAAAAATAAGATATATTAAAAGAAACTAATATTCACAAAATAAATAACACGAAAAAACGCAGAAAAAAACATCTTTCAGTTTCCAATCAAGGTTTTTTTTTTTTTTTTTTTTTTTTTTTAAACTCAATGTTCACTTTCCTGGGACTCAGGAGGATATATGTGGAATAACACATCATATATATTAAACACATGAGCTAAGCAGCACTTTTGTCATTTGTTTTCTGATTAATCTTGTTAAATTATTATTAAAATTATTGTCTGAAGCAGATACTTTCTTATCTTTAAGCAAATTCAAATCAGTTTAATGTTATAACAATTCAATGTATTTTCCTCAACTACAGCTAGTTTTTTTTTTTTCCCCATCTGCAAGATTTGAAATGTATTCTTGATGTGGACAGTCGTATATCTTAGATTATCTCGAGCATGAGACACGTCTTAGATGCAATTAGACCTGGAAAGGGGGGCAACATATTTTACATTATCCATTATCTGTGTAAATTCAGGTGTAAAAGAAGGTCATAATGTAAGCGCTGGCAGCTTGTTTTATTATTCAGCTGTAAAAATAAATAAATAAATAAATAAAAGGTTTAATTCCTGCACACTACTGTCATTAAATAACTCCAGCATCTGCTCTGTAGCTCAGACCTTAGGGGGTGTAAACATCAACCTCTGTAGCCCATCAAGAAAAGCCATTAAGTGAAGATGGAAAAGCATTTCAGTTTGAGTGCCATTACTGCAACACAAGTGTCAATACATGACAGCAGAGGGGGAAGTGTGTGTGTGTGTGTGTGTGTGTGTGGGGGGGGGGGGGGGTTGGCAGAGCGGTAGAGTTTGTTAGCGTTTGTTTTTTGTTTGTTTGTTTGTTTTTTTAAAAGAAACACATTGTGATCTGTTTGTCACTCCATTCTCCGTGGGCACCATTGACAGATCACTGACCATCAAACACAGTAGGTTATTTGCAAAAAACGAAATAATGGATGACGGTGCTAAGAAAAAAAAACAATGAAAGGTGGACACCAGCGACAGTTGGAAAGAAAAAGGAAAGGTCGTTCAAGGAGGAAGAGGATGGGGCGAAATGTCAGAAACTATATGACTTGTTTATTAAACCTAACAGCAGCCAGAGTGGTGCTGCTGCTAGCTCTGCTGCTAGCTCTGCTGCTAGCTCTGCCGCTAGCTCTGCCGCTAGCTCTGCCGCTAGCTCTGCCGCTGCAAAAGCGTCACATGCATTTAGGATTTGGTTTATTATTTAGTTTATATATTTAGTATTTAGATCACAGCAGGTCAAAATATTTGTATTTCTGTTAAATATTGGATTTAAATATTGCTTTTATTGTTACTTTTTTTGCGATTTAACATTATTTCAATTTCTGTTTAGTTTAGCTATGTTTGTCTAAAATGTGTCACCTGTTGACCTTTTAAAGAAGGGTTTTTTTTGGTGGGTCATGTGCAATATAGCTTTGGACTTTATTATGCATTATTTTCATTATAATTTGCGTTCATATTATTTGGAGAGTTGTATGATTGTGTGTCTGTGTGAACTGTTTAACTTCTTACTAAAACATTTTTTTTTTTTTAATTTTTGAAAGTCTGTTACTGATAAAGAAAACTCAAGTCTTAAATCCTGGTTGGCTCAAGTTTCCAAGATAAGTCTTTGTTCAAAATGTGATTTTTTTTTTTAGAATTAACAAGAGAATAGGATTTAGTCTAAAGGAGAATTAGTCTCAGATCTACTTCCAAACACTGTCTGCACATTATGATCCATTCACTTTACAGGTTCTTTCTAGTGGAATATTAAAAATCCATTGTATACATGTACATAAACCAGCAGATATGTGGAATAAACCACCATCATATATATTAAAAACATGAACCAGCACTTTTATCATTTGTTTTTCTGATTTATCTTATTAAACTATGTTAAGATTTAGCTCATTTATTGCCTGAAGCAGATACTTTCTATAGAATAAACAAACTGTAGAGCAGTGTTAAATGTTAATATGGATTTGTTTGTCAAATACCACAGACGTTAAATGAAATTCCAGGCAAAAACCCCCCAAAAAATTCAGAGAATCAAACCAAAGATCTGCATTTTCCACTTTTAAGTGTGTCTCTGTTGTGCTCGGCTTTGCTTTTTGATTATTTCTCTATTGACTGACAGCATCTCCACTGGCAGCAGCACTAAGCCTGTCATCTGCACATGACAAATTCTCCATCAAGAGATTAAAAAGAAAAACAAAGATAGATGAAGTTTGGAGATGTCCAGGATATAAGACTGATTTATGCAGTGTTTTTTTTTTTTCATTTTTAACCCCTTGTGAACAAATGTGGGAGGAAGGAAATTGATGTGCAAGTGGTGGGAAGATGGCTGTTTTCACCATTTTCTATCTTTGGATCATCTCTAGGGTTTGGGCTTTTTCTTAATGAGGTCTCTCCTGTGCCAGTTTTCTATAAACTTTACATACTAATAAAAATTTGACATTAGTTTGTGAAGAGATATTAAACCGTTTACAGATATTTTTATGACATTAAAGATTATGATAGAAATTAAATGTGGGTGGAAATGAGCAGTTTTACTATAACCTACTATAACCATATTACCTCTTTTGTGTAGGTTCATGTTTTTATTTGCATTTTTCCCTGATAGATAAACTAATGGATACATTTTAAAACATAAAATAAGTTATTAGAAATGGAAAAAGAAGCTGAATTTTCCTCCAGCAACCATGTTTCTGTAACTGGATTGTTCACTGCCGCTCACAGCGAGGTGTTATGAGATGGAATTATGGGTAAAAAACAGGCACCAACTAGAATAAATAACAGCAGTTTATTGCTATTATGTAATCAGAAGTATGAAAATGAAAAACAGTGATTGCGTTTTTATGAGCTGCGGGAGAGGAGGAGACATGATGAAAACAAGAAATGAAAAGAGGAACAGGGAGGAGAGGAGAGAGGAGAGAGGAGAAGAGAGAAGAGGAGAGGAGAGGGGAGAGGAGAGGAGAGGAGAGGAGAGGAGAGGAGAGGAGAGGAGAGGAGAGGAGAGGAGAGGAGAGGAGAGGAGAGGAGAGGAGAGGAGAGGAGAGAGGAGAGGGGTGGGGAGGAGAGGAGAGGAGGAGAGGAGAAGAGGAGAGGAGAGGAGAGGAGAGGAGAGGAGAGGAGAGGAGAGGAGAGGAGAGGAGAGGAGAGGAGAGGAGAGGAGAGGAGAGGAGAGGAGAGGAGAGGAGAGGAGAGAGGAGAGAGGAGAGAGGAGAGAGGAGAGAGGAGAGAGGAGAGAGGAGAGAGGAGAGAGGAGAGAGAGGAGAGAGGAGAGAGGAGAGAGGAGAGGAGAGGAGAGGAGAGGAGAGGAGAGGAGAGGAGAGGAGAGGAGAGGAGAGGAGAGGAGAGGAGAGGAGAGGAGGAGAGAGGAGAGAGGAGAGAGGAGAGAGGAGAGAGGAGAGAGGAGAGGAGAGGAGAGGAGAGGAGAGGAGAGGAGAGGAGAGAGGAGAGGAGGAGAGGAGAGAGGAGAGGAGACATTGGTAGGGAGAGAGTTTTGTAATCACTGTGTGTGTGCGTGTGTGTGTGTGTGTGTGTGTGTGTGTGTGTGTGTGTGTGTCTTCAGAGACATATCATACCATAACTCAATAAATACTTGAGATATGACAACATGAGCATATACATATAGCTAATGCACATCAGATGCAATGATCCATTTGAGTAAAGGTCAAAGGTCAAAGTCACAATTAACTAAAAGATCAAAATCACATTATCGGTTTCAGATTGGTACCAAATGATGCAGAATGAAGATTTCTGCAATTGTCATTATTGGTGTTATCATCTACGACCAACAGTTTTTCAGATCTCTGAAGGTCAAAGGTGACATGTTGCCAAATTAACTTGTGTAACACTGTGTGTGTCAAGCATAGAAATATCACGCTATAACTTAATAAATACTGGATATATTATCATAATATTACAGTAGACACACTGATGCATATATACATATAATGAAATTATCAATATTGCAGAAGGCCAAAGGTCAAGGTCGCATTTAGCAGAGAGGTCACAATCACATTATTGACTATAATTCAAGAACGGGTCGTCATAGAAACTTGAGATTGGCACAAAATATGGGTGAGATTTGGCATTCTCTGAATACTAGTTGCATATATATATAGGAAGGAAAGACAAAAAGTATGAAAAAACAATGAAAGGGAAAGATAAATAAGCTACAGAGAAATAAAAAATGTAGAGGAAAGGAAAAGCGAGTCGAGGAGAAGCTAAATAGTTCGGGGAGTTGTGAGTCACTCTCTTGTTTTTCAACCCACACATTTTTCTATCTTGTGTTTCTGCCTCTGAGTGTTGGTAAAGAGAACAGGCTTCTATGGAAACAGCTACTGTACAGCTTATAGATGTCTGACAATAGGCTGGAGCCAAAAATACATCCCCCATTCAAAATTCAAGACGCATCATCTTCACATTTTTATGCAATAAGGATATAGAGTCTATGAAAACAGCAAGTGTGCTCACATTTTACCCAGTGTCTGCAATGACTGAGACACATGCTGAACGTGTCAGGAGTGATGATGTGTCTCATAAGTGCACAGTTTAAAGGGATCATATTTAGCTGAATTTAGCTTTTATTCATATTTGCTTCATTATCTCCAGTTATTCTGTTAGTTTGTCTGACTTTTAGCAACATAACTGAAAAAGTTATTGATGGATTTCAACAAAATTGTCACATAATGTCCAGAATGAAATAAAAAGCAACCAGTGGTTAGATTTTGGGGGTGATCCAGATCACTGTCTGGATCCAGGATTTTTTTTAAAGGATTCTTTACCATTGAAAAATAGGATTGATTTTGACAGAAATTGTTCTAAATGAATATATAATATAGGCCTGCATGATTTTAGATTAAAAAACAGACATTTTTTTAGTTAAACCCTGCGATATATATATGTTGCGATATGAAATAATACTAAGGAATATATAACATCTGTTTGTATAACTGTTAGTGTTCGACACAGAACGTATGTTTCAGTTTCTTCCTTCTTGTAGCCAAAATAATGAAATAAAATGATAAAAAATAAATGAATAAATAAAAAAATAAATTAATGTATAAATAAAAAAAGTAAAGAAATAAATTACAAATTAAATAAAATAAATAAAACAAATAAAAAACTAAATAAATATATAAGATGAATAAAAGTACATTAAATAAAAAGTTTATAATATATAATTTAATAAAATAAGACAAATAAAAGAATAAATAAAGAAGACAAATAAAAAACTATAATAAATGATCAATTTAAATTAAAAAATGCAACGAAAAATAAATAAAATACAAAAAATATATACAAGTAAGTGGCAAATAAATAAAATAAAAATATTACAGGACTCTTGCACACATGTACATGACAACGTTGATGCTCAAACAATATATTGTGCAGCTCTACTGTCAGTCAAACTGCTCTGAACTACATCTTTTTCAACAAACAAACGCATTTTTTTCTAGTATTTTTTATATCATAAATGGAGCAGTTAAAGTAACCATATGACAGTTAGACCCACCTCGTCTACAGAGACACAGACCAAAAAAATAAGGAAATGACACCTCCTTCATATACTGTTTATGTGACATCACTGAGGAGGGACACCTTTGGAATTATAGGATTCTCACACCAACAAGTTTTGGATCCTAAACGCAGAAGTGTCAGGAAGACAGATGGAGTCAGAGCGCTGGGAAAGACCCTGGTGCTGTCGACTGGACTGATGGTAGCCTCCTGCAGACTAAAGGTCAGCTGTTTTGACCCCAAGTGTCCCAAAAGACGGAGGAAAATCAAAGTGTAGAAACAGAAGACGGTTATAAAAGAAGACGGTTATGACTGTGCATAATGCAGGTAGATATTAGGAGGAAGTAGATGTGTACACCTGCAGGTCAGGTCAGGTCAGGACAGTCATAATGATGGTTATAACAGAGAATATAAATGGGTACTTCTATGAAACTGGCTTCATTTCAGTACCTAACACTTTCCCAGTTTATTAAACCCAATAATAAAAGGAGAAATTTAAGACAAATTTCCTCCCAAAATGCACCTAATGATGACCTCAGATAAATGCAGAAAAAATGTTCTGAGCCATCCTAAAATTAATGCATTTTTAATCAAATATTGGGGCCAAAAATAAGATCACAATCGGGACAGGAAGAGACTTTTTTTTTTCTCTTAGTATTATATTTTATTTGAAAACAATGCTTGAATCATGACAGTCCTTGTAGCAACTCAATGTAATAACAGCTCGTAATGTAATAATGACTCAATGTAATAACTTTAATGTAATAATATTCATAAAATAAAATAATGAGCACATAATATAATAACATCTGCACATGATGTAATATAATAATTTATTACATTATTATCTCAGCTATGTAGCAACTCATAATGTAATAAAAGCTCATAATATAACAAGGTGAAAGATTAACTATGGTTAAGTTATGCTTTACATAAAGCTCATTATTGTTATTATTATTACTGGTGTGAATATTGATATACTTCTTATTGTGATATATAAAACCTTGATATTGTTATGTTATGTAATATATTTATATTGTGATGTTATATTTAGCTTTTACTTTCTTGGTTTGTCAAATTAGGTGCGAGTGTGAAAATGATAAAAAGGTGAATTGATCCAAAGTACTTGATTTTTTTTCATATATTATGTTGACAGGACATTAAACCATAGATTGTTTGGAGGTGAAGGGGTTTGGTTAAAAAAAAAAAGTTTTACTTCCTCCCACTCCTTTTCAAATGTGGAAATGAAAAAAACATTTTCATATATATTTTTACAATTTTTTGCGTGCGGTTGTTTTATGTGTTGCATATTCAAAATAAATTAAATTTCAATAAATCTTATAGTTAGTTAACGTATTACATTATTACATAATGCGAAAAGACATTACATTACATATGTGCTCATGATTTTATCACATTATGAACTTTTCTTACATTTAACTTATTCATTAGGAGTTGCTACAGTCCTTCCAGAAGAGTTATTTTGTCAGAATACTGCATTTAACTGTGGACCTGTACTGGGAATAATTACCATGTCCCAGATACCAGGTGTCAGTGCATTTGATCTGGAAAACATAGCTTGAAATCATCTTGCGCAGCACTATAAATAAAGAGCCTGTGTTAAATGTCATGATCCTAGTGGTTTTTCCTCATCCAGACATGCAGGTTTTTCATGAATCGGCACTTTCATTCCAGGTTATGCATGTAACCCATCCTGTCCAGTGCTGTTACATGCGGAGCCTATCCATTTAGACACAAATAAATCAGCAGTGGTTTTGCAGCAGTGAACATTTTTGCAAAACAATGTGCGTTGCATAATTAGTTTGATTCCCGAAGTGTATCTGTGACAGAACAAAAAGAGATTTTAAAAAATACTGTATAATTTTCATATTGTTATAATATAATGTGTCTAATATGTCATAATATTATATCATATTCATATTTCATATCATTTTGACCACATTATATGTGGATTTTTGTATAAAAATAACATTAGTTTGTCTTTTTTTTTTTAAATCAAGTTTTTCTCAACTTGCTTCATAGCTTTAGTCAACGTTTTCTTTGGATTTTTAGTTCTCTGTTTTTAGGACCAGTTTCACAGAGGCACCCATACGCCTTTTTAGCTCGTCTCACAGAGCTGTCAAGAACACAACGGCTGAAGTCAGCGCTCTGCTCCCTGGCAGCATCTGAGCGAGCACTGATGTAAAATTATAGCTTATTTCCCTTTAAAGATAAGGCAATGAGATTTCCATTCAGTGAGCATTATACTGTAAATGCTCTAAAAGGACAGTCTCAGGGGTAAAACATATGGGACGGGGGGAAAACTGGCTGTAGAGGACGTTTCACTGCAAGGTCAGCATAAGAACTGATCCCCTTTGACTGTGGACAAAAGACACATGGTAACTAGAGGCTCATATCAAACCCATCACAGCTCAAGCACTCAAAGCGCTGCAGAGGGTTTCGTTTTATAACCTTGCACTGAAAAAAAAAGTTTATATTATAGACTTTTTTTTACACTACTTCCTAAATGACGAGGTATTTGACATTTACCTGATTAATTGTTCTTGTTGATGAAAATGTAGTCGTGTGAGATAATACAGTAAATGGAGGATTGAGATTAGGGATGAAGGATTTTAAGAAGAAAAAAAAGGGAGATATTGCGACTTCATTTGTTTTCAGAGTCAAAAACAGTTGCAAACATCATAGAAGTTTATATAATATAAAATTTAGCCCTTTTGAGTATGTTCAAGATAGCATTTATACCTTTAAAATTATGTATGATACTCATCTTAAGCATATCTGGTTCAAAACTTATGAATCAAAATGTTCTTATATTTGCCAACGAGGCTTAAAAACCCGTAACTTAACGGATCATAAACTTGGGTCGACCTCTGGTGACTGTAATTTTATCGCCTTCTTTGTTGAACCATGCAGGCATCCTTGGCCCCCGTTGCCCTAAAGTATACGATGAAGTATAAGCATCCGGCTCATGCACAAAGCCCAGCCCTTTATCACTGACATGCTAGTTGTTTATGGAGCCTGAATTGCACATTGGGTTTTTTTCCTATCCTTGAAAACAGCGGAGGTCAACACCAAGTCCAGAGATAACAGAAGCAATCCTGGCTCTCTGTGTTGGAGCCGTTTGCAGTCGTTGAATGACTTTAAAAACAATCAATAAACTGTTATTAATAGTCGTCTATGGAAGGGGGGGGGGGGGGGGGGGGACGTATAGCTCAGCAAAATGGGTTTTTAAAGCGGTGTTTGGTACAGTCGAAAAGGGTAGGTTAGGGTAAAATAATCCTTCCGTTCTATGATGTGTGTTTAGACGAGGAAGAAAAGCCTTTTTGTATCGGTGTGGAACATCTGCTGCTCCCACCTCAGTCAGCTAATCTTAAAATAAACATTAAGGAACTGGGGATTTTCCCCCTCAAGGATTGCCATACTTCAGTTCTGCTTCGACTCGTCTAATACTTTAAATATCCGTTTGGGAAGTCATCCACACGAAGAACAGGTGAGGGTTGATGGAAGATGATGCAACACAAATATAATATGTAAACAAAACTAAACAAAAATAATCAAAGTAAGACACTAACAGAACACAATTGAAGAAAAATAATAACATTAAAAAAAAATAAAATAAGCAACAACATATAACAGAAACTAATAAATATTCACAAAATAACAAATAACAAAAATGGGGAAAAAAATAAAGTAAAAAAAAACTAGTGTAGATTTAGTTTGTACTTTTTCTTTTTGCTTTTTGACATCTGTACATCAGTTACATCAACAAAATTCCCAGTAAAATAAAACAAAAAAACCTTGAATTTTTAAACTAAACCATCCATTCAGAACGTGTCAGCGCCGACGCATCAGTGCTTAAAGGGTTAACTCAAGCCAAACTGATTAAACCTAAACTTAGTTCTCCAAAAAAAAAAAAAAAGGGTCCATTTTCTGTGTTAAAACTGAATTTCAGACAACGAACCCATCATTTAATTGAACAAAAATGAATAAATATAATACTTACTTAGTAGCAGTCTAGATTTTAGTGTGCAGTGTAGGAGTATTTTCTCACCACTTTAACACATTGGCCAGTGACATAATCTACCAAACACACCGAGGCACTTCACATATACAGTAGTAGCTCGAGACAAAAAAAGAGAAACAGTGGGGGGGGGCGGGGCTTGGCAGCTCACCGGCAGACAAGGTGTTTGGATAAGCATACCCTGGTGCCAAAGTAACCACCGGGTAACACACATACAGGCCTTTCCCACTTCCACACAGACACAGATCCACAGTGTTACGTCATGCTGTCACAAGTGTGTGTCGTCCAGCTGACTAAGTATCTTTGTAGGAATCAGGATTAGGTTATAGGACTGACACATGACGCTTATGTAAAGCTGACCTACTGTACACAGGTGCCATGTCCTGCTCTTAAAGGGATACGTCACCCCCAGGCCAAAGTTTCCCAAATGTTCCCAGACCTAAATAAGTGTGTGGAAGCATTTTCCTGGCGACCCAGCCAATGTGAAATCTAAGTACATCTAAGTATTTCGTCTAAAGTGAATTAATGTACTTGATTTTGTCTCCTAATTATTTTCCACGTACTGGGCATTTACTTTGAGGGTGAATGATGATGCAATTCAACAGCAAAAGGGTTTGTCTTACTCATGTGTGTATGGCAGGGGTGTCAAACTGTGGTCCTCGAGGGCCGGTGTCCTGCATGTTTTAGATGTTTCCTTCTTCCATTGCATCATTATCAGTCTGATGAGGAGCTGATTATTAACTCTTTAAGTGTCAGCGCTGATGCATTCTGAATAGATGATTTAGTTTAAATATTCAGAAAAATTCTACCGTTTTCCTTTTAGTTTTGTGTATGGACAAGGTGTCAAAAAGCAACTCTTTATTATTATTATTATTTTTATTTATTTATTTTTTAAGGCAAAATTAAAACTGCTGGGACCAAATTTTAATACTAGTTTTTGTTTTTTTATTATTGTTCTACATTGTTTGCCATTTTGTTAATATTTATTAGTTTTTGTTAATTTTGTTGCTCATTTTGTTTATTTTTCTTCCTTTTTTTATTTTTATAATTTTTCTTTTGTGTCTTAGTTTGCTCATGTTACCAATTATTTTGTTAGTTTATTCTTCGTTTTTGTTGCTTATTTATTTTTTATTTTTTTTACTTTTTTACTGGTTGCTAAAATCTCAGGAGTTAAAGGGTTAAACTTAATCACATGGAAGAGGGAAATCTCTAAAACATGCAGGACACCGGCCCTCGAGGACTGGAGTTTGACACCTGTGGTGTATGGGAACTATTTTTCAGTGCGGAGGAACACAGCCAACACACACTAAAGGCAGGGGTGTCAAACTCCAGTCCTCGAGGGCCGGTGTCCTGCATGTTTTAGAGATTTCCCTCTTCCATGTGATTCAGTTTAACCCTTTAACTCCTGAGAATTCAGCAATTAGTAAAAAAAGCAAAAAAAAAAAAAAAAAAAGTAAAATAAAATGAGCAACAACAAAAAACAAAAATTAACAATAATCTAACAAAATAATTGGTAACATGAGCAAAGTAAGACACAAATGGCAGAAAATCAAAGAAAAATAATGACATTTTTTAAAAAAATGTAGAAAAATAAACAAAATCAGCAACAAAATACATATTTATAAAATGAAAAAATAATGTGGAAAAATGTAAAAAACAAACAAAAGAAAACTAGTATTAAAATTTGGTCCCAGCAGTTTTAATTTTGCCTTAATAATAATAATAATAATAAACAGTTGCTTTTTGACACCTTTTCCATCCACAAAACTAAAAGGAAAAATGGTAGAGTTTTTCTGAATATTTAAACTAAATAATCCATTCAGAATGCATCAGCGCTGACACTTAAAGAGTTAATAATCAGCTCCTCATCAGACTGATAATGATGCAATGGAAGAGGGGAACATCTAAAACATGCAGGACACCGGCCCTCATGGACCGCAGTTTGACACCCCTGCACTAAGGAGACTTAGGGGGGGTGGGGGCTCTCACTCACTGTCCTATTTTTCTTAAGACGTGTCAACTTGTTCACATTTTGAGGAAAATGCAGATGTAAACTGTGACGAAGCCTTGGTCACTTATATTTTCTTAAATATCTCTGAATAATATTACATCTACTTCCCCAGTGGTTCTGTGGTGAGTGCACGCACCACATTAGTATATTTATTAACATACACACATCCTCTATAGAAAACATTAAACAGTCAAACTAATATTAACATATTAATAGTTGTGCTCATTCATTATCTACCTGTGCTGCTGCCATCTTGGCTCCTCCTCTGAGTTTAAGGGTTGAACCAGAGCAGGTGAAGCATCTGCCCTTTTATGGTAAAGATAAACCCCAGACATACCACGTGTACTCTGGGTGAAGGGGGGGGGGGGGGGGGGGGGGGTTCAACTGTGTGGATTAATTAAGGTAAAGATGAAGTCGAAAATAAATGCTTTATCATTGTTGATGTTTTATGTTTGTCACTGTGGGAGTGGGTTTAATGTAGAACCTATGGTATGACTTGGAAAGGTCAAAAATGTATTTTCTTTTATTAATTAAATAATGGTTGGGCCAAGGGAGGGGCTTAGCTTTTATAATACTCTGGCCAACAGGGGCAGGGGGTCAGTCGTTTTTTTTTGGGTTTTTTTGGATGCCATGCAGTGTAACTATGCTTGAACAATATATGTTTTCCTACTTTAACTGAAAATAAAAGCGAGTTATTCAGTATTTGTGACTCTAGCCATCCTTTGAATGGAACAGTGAACCCACATTTTTGTGACATAAACATTTATCATAATCTAATTTTACTCTTTTCACTGTTATTATTCTACTGGTCTGGTCCTTTTTAGATCATAATGGGCTGAATGTGGCACCTGAACTGAAATAAGTTTGACACCCCTGGTCTAAATAGTCTTATATCAGGATGTGAAAACACACTAAATATAACTGCCCAGTTGTCTTCACCTTTTACTCAGTACGTTTACATGTACTTAGACATTTTGAAGGATTACTTTACTTTAATTAAGGACTTAACTGGAGTTTCCCAGAAGTCTGAGTTTACATACACTGGAGAAATTCAAATTATTGATTGAGAAACGTTAGACTCCCAGACACTAGGTGGCGCTACACCTTGTTTTGCATTAACATACTTCCAGTTAGTAACATAGAAGACGAACAATAACTAAACAAAAGCAGCAGATTTGAAGCAGACGTAGTGGAAGGAGGACAACAACAGCCAGAGAAGATATGAACCATGAAGCAGCTCAGTATATTTTGTACGTACTTTTACACTCTGATTTATTACACATAATGTGCATGTTGTCATGGTGACTCTGATTTCCTGAAAGTGGGCGTGTCCAGGCCAGATTTAATTGATGTAAGGTTGGATGGCGTTGACCAGAGGAGGGTAATTCCAGATCCATCCAGTCAAAGTCCGGTCACATATTAGTTCAAACCTGTTCATTGAACACGATGCCTCATCCAGGTGAATGGGATAATTAGTGGAATCACCTGTGTTCAGTGAACAGGCTAGAACCAATACATGACAGGACTTTGATTTGATGAACCTGGAATTACCCACCTCTGGCGTTTACATGCACGGGGAAATTTCATTACAATTGCATTATGTAACTTGGTTATGACTTCTGAAACTCATGTTTGATTCAATTACAGCAGAGATGGGGAAGTCCAGGCCTTGAGGGTTGGTATCCTGCAAGTTTTAGACGTTCCCCTCTTCCATCACACCTGGAATCTGTTACATCATTATCAGGCTTCTGTGGAACTGGATGACGAGCTGATCATTAACTCTTTGACTGCCACAGACGTATATATACATCTTTTGTGTTTTCTCATGGGGGCAGCAGATCAAGGTCGTGTTCATCATATGTGTGAATTTCAGACTTGTTGGGAAATGTATTTCTGTCCCAGTTGGGCGCAGAAGCTGTATTTTCCAATAAAAGGCAACTGTAGATTTGTGTCTTGAAGAAGACGGAGATTGGTGAGTTGAGAGAGTGAGAGAAAAATGCTGAAGCGGGAGACGATATCATTCATTCATTCATTATCTGAACCCGCTTTATCCACACTTGGGTCACGGGGGTCACTGGGGCCTAATCCAGCTACAATGGGCGAAGGCGGGTACACCCTGTATGAGACACCAGTTCATCGCAGGGCTGAACATATATAGACAAACAATCACTGTCACATTCACACCTATGGACAATTTAGATTAACCAATTAACCTATCAGTGCATGTGTTTGGATGGTGGGAGGAAACCGGAGTGCCCGGCGAAAACCCACGCGGACACGGGGAGGACATGCAAACTCCAAACAGAAAGGTCTGGTACGGGATTCGAACCAGGGTCCTTCTTGCTGTGAGGCACGAGCGCTAACCACTGCACCACCGTGCCACCGAGACGAAATCAAGCGGATCAAAAAAATACAAATTTGTCTGGCAGTACATCTGCAAGTAACAGTATCGTACCCACGATTGATGAGGGTGAGGTGGCAGATTAATCCCAGCAGGTAAACATGTTATAACACCATATTACCATTCGTGTGTGTGTGCATGTGTGCTGGTTTGGTACATACTAAACATTGTGAACATCTTGCGTGAACACCTGTGAACCAGGCGATACAAGGTGTTGGGACACCTATTTTTTGGGTCTTGAAAGTTCAGTAAAAATGACCAAAAACTGTGGCAGTATGGAGCTATTCTATTCTGAACATACAGTAGCTGGCAGTCAAAGAGTGTGCTGACAGAAATGGAGTTGTGCGCTCTACAGTCTGACTAAGGTGTTTACATGGCTTTAAGACTTCGATATTAGTCGGTCTAAGGCAATAATTTAAATTTGTCCAAGTCAGGTATGTCCAAACTATTCCACAAAGGGCCAGTGCGGCGCCAGGTTTTTGTTCCAACCAACCGAGAGTTCAGTTTGACCAATCAACTCTGAAGACTGAGAACAGTGGATTAATTAAGTCCAGTCTGGTGCGCTGCAGACACATCGGCCATTTGTGGCAGAGTTTGGACATGCCTGCTCTCTAAGTACATCTAAACCTACCGTGTGTCTTTTCTTATTTTATACTTTTGTCTAATTGTCTTTCCAGTGCCGCGATACGTTTCTCAATCCAGTCTTAATTTGAACACAAACAGGGCTTGGTTGTGGTGCATTATGATGCATCATATAATGCTCTATATCATCACAAAAACCCATAGTTAGAAGTGTTCAGGAGACATTTTTTGGGGATTTTTTGCATAAACTTCAAATTTAATCATTTTGATCCATATAATTTACTTGAGGCTATAGCTAGAAAAACTGCTGTGCAACTTCTGACTGGTTTTGTGCTGGAGGGTCATATATATATGTGTGTGTGTGTGTGTGTGTGTGTGTGTATATATACACACACACAGAGGGAGGGCTCATATAGCCAAAAGTGCACAAGAATGTGACAGGGGGATAAACCAGCTGAGTGGTTTAGTGTTGAAAACAAAACATGGCGACACCATGACAACATGCAAGACAAGACAAAGACCGATAATAATTACGTAAGAAAATCAAACTAATGCTTGCATTTTCATGAGTTGGATGTAGGGCGATATTAGAAAAAAAAATGACATTGCGATTTTTTAACCCTGCGATATATATTGCAATATGAAACAAAGCAGTCAGAGACAACAGACCTCCACCAAGGCTTGATATGTCGTCATATGACGTCAAAACATGACATGATGGAGCCATAGGTGTTGACCCATCTGATGTCTGAAGGGGAGACGATGTGAATGGAAAAAAAAACGTGAGATTCTATCTTGTCTGAATTCTGAGATATTACCACTGATGTGTTTTAGCGGTTGACCTTTAGTGTGACCTTGACCTTTGACCTTCATTGCTCAAAATCTAATGGGTTCTTTCTTGACCCATTATCTATCATTCCAGAAAGTTTCATCAAAATCCGTTAGGGGAACTTTTTGCTGACAGACAGACAGACACAAATGGACCCGAATTTAATACCTCCTTGGTGGAGGTAAAAAATCCTCAGGACTATAACAGCTGTGTGTACCAACGCAAATGGTCAAACAGATTAATGGTCGACACAGAACATACGCATCAGTGTCATCATCTTTGTAGCTGAAATAATTAAATACATTTAATAAAGAATACACTTAAATAAAGATAACTACACACACACACACACACACACACACACTGTATACATAAAATCAGTAAAATCCCTCAAACAGCACCTCCCCCTCTGTGTGAACCGTACCACCACTCAGTGATGAGGAAAGCCACCTTCATCACTGACTCCGCCCATCTACTCCATCATTCCTTCAGGCTGCTGCCATCAGCCAAATGATACCAGACACCGTTAGCCAAGAAAAACATTTACATAAAATCCTTCATCCCCTCTGCCGTAGCTGTCCATAATTACACAAAACATCAGTAAACTGTATCTTTTTTGTTTCTTAATGTTGTAAAAGCGTGGGTGAATGTTTCTGTTTTTGTTTCAATTAAGCCGTAACACAAGAAAAAAAATGTCTTTTTAACTGAAAAAGACAATACAGTTATTTATCTGTCTATACATACAAATAAATAATAAATAAAAAATAATAGCAGAACCTGTGATGTGACTATTACGCACACGTACATTGCGATGTCGATGCTCAAACAATATATTGTTCAGCTTTAGTTAGATGTGTCGTTAATTGTTAAATGTTATGACCCCTATCGGACACTGTACGACTGCCTTTCCATAGAAAATCTACCCCATGATGCAGACATTTGTAATTACAGGTAATAAATACAGGATTCACTGATATAATTCCATCACATATAATAATAATAATAATAATAATAATAATAATAATAATAATAATAATAATAATAATAATAATAATAATAATAATAATAATAATAATAATAATAATAATAATAATAATAATAATAATAATAATAATAATAATAATAATAATCTTTATTTGTATAGCACCTTTCATACAAACACTGTAGCTCAAAGTGCTTCACATTGATTAAAAATTAACATACGATCTGGATGTGATTTTATGTTGGGTCCTGAGAGAGATTTAAGTGAGAGGTGATTTTTTTTTTTTAATTTTACAATAAATGTAATTTGCTGATAGAGATTAATCCTTGGTCTCTCTTTTGACAAAATTTCCAATTAATTGCAAATATGTCCTATGTTGTAAATACTGAAATGGTGTTTTGAAATCAAGTGTTGAACTCTGGATTTGAGCGAAAAGATGATAAAAAATAAAAAAAAAAACAGAAAGAAAAAAGATCTATTTTATTCTGTAAACGTAATCCAAGTAGTTTGACAAATGACAGTAGTTGTAGAATAGATGTTTTTTTTTAACGCTCAGTTAACGATATATTTTGCTCAAAATGTCCTTTTTTCTTCACGTTTTTTCTGTTCTGATAGAATCACCTTTGAATTTACTTTTATTTATCCTTTCATTTTATATAAGAAAATACCAGTTTTATACTGAAAATTTACACTAAAAATCTTATTTCAAGAAATCGTACTAAGATTATTTTCACTTGTACCATTGGCATTTGTTTGGCTTGATTTAAGATTTTTATTCTTTGAACTTTAAAATGATTGGGTGTTGATTCAGAAGGTTTTGAGTCCAAAATGTGCCAAAAAAAAAAAGAAGAAAGCAATACTTTCCCCATGTTCAGTTCATGGTCTGAGTACTGCGTCCCACATTCTTACTGTATCGACAACATGACAAACAGATCGTGATTAATTAGCTCAGGTGTAAACCAGCACATACATCACCTCGACATATGCACTTTAAACTGACGTCTCTACAGCTGATTAATTCTTAATGAGGATTCACTCGCTTTTACATTCCTGTAAATATGACAAAGGATGAGCAGAATTCTTCAATTAAGTATCAAAAGAATATTACTAAGTAAAAATTATAAGAATAGGTCATTTACACAAAGTTGTAGCGATCGACCGATATGGATTTTTTGGGGCCGATACCAATACCTATTTATTTATTTATTTATTTACATCAGCCTTCGATAATTATACAGGTCATAGATATTTCTAAGCCGATATTTAGAGCAAATACTGATTTTATTTAGATTTTTTTTGTCAATCAAATGATAAATGTTCGAAAATCGTTATGTTTTTAGGGGAAAAATGTATTGAACTAAAAATAATATTAAACTACTGGTAAAAAAAAAAAAACAAGGCGAAAGGTAAGTAGTTAGAACAGGTGACATTAATAGTTCATATAATTAAAGTTGCATTCAGATAAAAACAGTAACAGTATCTCATAAATCCCATATATATCCTCCTGAGACCCAATAAAGTGAAGATTTTAGTTAGTTTTGTTTTTTTTCTCCATTGAATAATTGTCTTGATCGTAAATTGCATAATACCACAGTATTTTCATATACATTTTTAAATTTAGTTTTATTCATTTTCTTATTTTTTAATGAAATCTCCTTTGAAACTGACTACTTTTTTTTTTTTTTTTTTTTTAAGTAAAACTGAAACTTTTGTCTCTTACGGAGGATAACAATGCATTGCTGGGTCTCAGGAGGATATCGGCTGACAGATATATCGATTTATCATTAGTGTGTTTGACCGCAGAATGCGACACATGGTCAACTGGAGCGAAAACAAAGATCTTCTGTAGTAGACAGATGCTCTTCATAACAACAGAATACATCAACCTATTCAGATGTGAGCAAATATCTGAATGTACAAGCTAATTTTAATGAGGTCTGTAAGGAAATATTCATTTTATTATCCGTAGCTTATTTGGAAAATTGTCTTTTTTTGTTGTTAAATGAAGGGAAAACCAGAATGCATGTAATGTAATGTAATGTAATGTAATCAATGACACAATGGATACAAATAAAACCTATGACGTGTTCAAATCTAACCTCTACTCACAGCATATACCTTTTCATCATCACTTATTCTGTTTATATTGTTAAAATAAGATGATTTTGCACAAACATGATCATATGTGCAAGAACATACGTCAATGTAAGATTAGATACCAAATGTACATTTATCTTTTCGACAATTATTTCCTTTTTAACAGAAGCCCTAAGGTAGACGAGCAGCTTCTCCTTGCTTTCTTATATACAGTGCATTAAGATACTGGAAGCAAAAAGCAGACTGAATCCGACTGGAATGATAATCACCAATAGATAACCAGCCAGGCCCTTCAGGAAAGCGAAGCCCACCCCCTTTGGCAAAGGAGGAGCTCTGAGCTTTCTGCCTGACCATTCATGACTCAGTACCCCCCAGCTTCATCCTCAATGTTTTTTAGGCATTAAAATTTACCTGATAGATGCAAAGGAACATGGATGACTTAAGAAAAAAAAAACACAGAAAATGTATTCCATGTAGGTGTTAAATGTCAGGGTGATTATCTGGGTTTTCTGTAAGGATGGAGCAGCTGATCCAAAATAATAATAATAATAATAATTTTAAAAAATAAATAAATAAAATCACGATACAAAGGGACCACATTTGATTAGAAATGAAAATATATGAACAGGATTTGTTTAAAAAAAAAAATATGATTGTGCTGATTTTATTGTAACACCCTAACTGGGATTTATTTGTGATCAATCAGAAAGCAAAAGCCAATATGACTCAGCACCTGTTTTTTTTTTTTTCCAGCCTCCTCTTGCTCACATACATGCACTGCTCAGATAAGAAATCTCCTGCTCTGATTGTATCTGGATGTTTTCCCACTAAACACACACACTGACCTTATCTTATGTTTCTTTAATGTGATGTAGGCTTTACCAGAGGGGGGTAGAAGCCACCGCAGCGACATAAGTTCCCGCAGTGACCGCAATAGGTGAAGCCTTCATGTAGCACAATGCAGACATTACCGTGACATCTACACAAGCATCCATGCAATTCCGTGCGTAACTGGACCTTTATGAACCAAAGCAATTCAATCAGACTCTTACCTATTATTACCACCACAGAGCATACACCTTAGATTTCTGGATCTGTTGCTTTAGATGTCATTTCCTTCTTTATTATTATTATTTTTAAATCTTTCTGGATAATTCCTCCACCTAAAACCCGGTTGAAAGCACAGATGAAAACCCAGACCCAGTTCTCCTGTACACGAACAATGCGATCCTTTCTTCATCCACACGAGGGGCACCTCATCATTTCAGCTCCACTGCGCCCTGAGATGTTCACTTACCATCGGTGAAGTAAAAACCCTCTGGTTTCTATCACGTGCTTCCATCCCATTGTTTTCTCACTAATATTTCGGGATGGATGTTTTATATTATCTGAATGTTAATACGAATAAAAAGTGGGATTTTTTTTACCTGTTCGGCGCAGTGTCTTCCAGTGCAACTCCGGCTCTGTTGGACACAGGCTCCGCAGCTCGCATCGACCGTAATGAACGTAAAGGCAGCGCGCGTGAAGCGGAAGTAGTTACGGTAATATGATCCAGCCTTGAATTCAGGATCAGAAACTATGAACTGTTCATATTTTTATTTATTTATTTTACAATTCAATGCCAATATCAGTAAAAGTACGTCATTACTGTACTTAAGTAGATTTTTTTTAGGTATCTTTACTTTACTTGAGTATTTCTTTTTCTGGCAACTTTTTACTTTTACTCCCTACATTTTTGCATAAATATTTGTACTTTATTCTCTTTACATAATTACAGAATATATGTGTTACTTTTTCAAACTAAACAGATGTGACAGTACAAAAATAAGTCACTTCAGAGGGAAAATGAGTGGTGACTTTATGTATTATAGTTATATGACTATTATCTCACAATTGTGACTTTTAAAATTATGCATTTTTAATGTCATATTTATAATAAAAAAAATCTCATTATGATTTTTTATCTCAATTGTTTTTATTTTTATTTTTCCTAAATTTCCTACCCATACCCACAAAACTGAGTGACCGTGACCTGATCAAACACAGTAATTCAATTTTAAAAGGTTTAATTTTGATAATTTTGAAACTTTTCAGATATTTTCCTGCTTAAATAAGTATTATTGCATTCATGGCAAAAAATTAAATTTAGTTTTACTTTTTACTTTTGTACTTTATTATAATTCAGATAGTTTACTTTTTTTTTTACTTAAGTAGAGGAGTTGAATCAGTACTTCTACTTTTACCAGAGTATTTTTTTCACATACTTCTACTTAAGTACACAATGTGAGTACTTTGAAAACCTCTGGCCAATACAAAGCATGACACACTGAAGATTATAACTCAGTACATGTTACATGTTGTTTAACCCACAGGTGTCAAACATAAGGCCCGGGGGCCAAATGCAGCCCGTCAAAGGGTCCAATCTGGCCCTTGGGACAAATGTGTGAAATGCAAAATTTACACTAAAGATATTAATAATTTAAGGAAGTTCAAATCTGTTCATGTCAGTTCAATCTAAACTGTACGAGATTAGTAAAGTATTATCATAATAATTTAAAAATCATGGAAACCAACCTTAAACTAATTTTCCTTTCTATTTTAGTGTAAAATAAAGTAAAAAAAAAGACAAACCTTTGACAAAAAAAGTAAACAAACTGAAATATTTGTGGAATTTTTAATATTCTGTTAAATCTTCTGGTTTGAGCTCAATGTCTTTCAAGCTTTTGGGGTGATTTTATATTTTATTTATTTATGCTTTTGATGTTATGTGTTCATTTATTATTCCATATCGTGCGTGTTCTGATTTTATATTTATGTTTACTGTGTAATGTTCCTCAATGTTAAAGTTAATAAATGAATTAAAAAGAAAGAAAAGCAAAAAGAGGAAAAATATTCTGAATATATTGAAACTGATTATGTAACAATAACCATTATTATAAACATCATCATGTAAAGATGACTTATTATTTATTTTATTTTATTATTATTATTTATTTGTCAACAGTTGATTGGATCCAACTTATTTAACTGATAATTTAATGGTTGGTGAATTAAAATGTTTAGGTCAATTATTATAATTTAAAGGTTTAGGTTAAGAACAGTTTTTAGGATTAATTTTGATCAAAACCCAAACTTTTTCTCTCAGTGTCCCATTTAACAAATCTACTTTTTATTATTATTTTTTTTTAGTAAATTTTGTCTTCAATTTGTCAATAAACTGAAACTGAACTGGAATAAAGTAATTTCTGGATTCGACAGAGAATATGATGACTTCAGGGACACAAAAAAATTTAATTAAATTAAAATACTGAGATATCACTTTATCTAAATATATAATTACAGTAAGTGCGGCACATTTTATGTCATAATTATATATTAAAAAAAACCATATGATAGTTTCATCCTTTTTTTATACACGATGTGACAAAAATGAATATATAAAAGCAGAACAAAAACACCATTAGCGCCTCATATCTCTGTTATTTGTAAAGACCTCAGAAAATAAAAGGGACAAATAGAAAACATCTATATACTATTTTATTATCAGAGCTTTTAACAACATACTGAATCACATCTTCATACAAATAATGCAACAGGATTTGTGCAAACTGACTGAATAGCACCAGAAACCACATTAGCTGTCCCTTTAATCCTCATATTCCTATTATTACACAACATTACACAGTCATTTGTGGGGATTTTCCAGGATGTTCTCAGATATTGAAGAGCTCCTCCCAGAGTTCAATGTCTGCAGTTACAACAGGCTGCATTTTATTAGTATATTCAGCAGCAGTTTGGCAAAACTCCAGTGTCTGCTGTGCATCTGTCCCATCATACACCGGTTCCTTCATTGAAACTAGGGCTGCACTATATTAGACAAAACTGACATTACCGTGATATGAAAAAATACTCAGGAGTTTATAACAGCTGTGTGGTGTCGACACAAACCGTCCAACAGATTAGTGGTTGACACAGAACATACGATTCAGTATCATCATTCTTGTAGGTGAAACAATTAAATACAATTAATAATTAAAATGTTATTTATTTATTTTAAAAAATAAACAAAATAAAAACTAATTTCATTCATTCATTAAAAAATAAAAATAGATATAAACTAAAAAAAAATTTTACATTTAAAATAAAATAATTGCAGGACTTACGATGTAACTATTGTGAACACAAATGAAAAAATTAATTAATTAATAAATATAAATATCTTAAATATTTTTAAAGTAAATAACATTTTATTTATTATTTAATTATTTATTTATTTATTTATTTTTTAAATCCATCAATAAAAAGCATTCAATTAGTTAAAAATTTTAAAAAATAAACTAAGAAAAAATTATTAATTCTACATTAAAAATATATACAAATTAATTTTAAAAAATTTGTTTAAAAAATGTAATACAAATAATTGCAGGACCAGTGTGATGTCGATGCTCAAACAATATATTGTGCAGCTGTAATTAAGACAGTGTATAGAAATTATAATTGGCCTCTGGTGAACGACTGAGTTTGTTGATTCACTCATTATTTTTAGAACTAACATGGATTGGACGGTGATGGTCCCTGCAGAGTGATGTGGCCCTCGTGTGGTAACCAGGAAGTCCCTGTGTTTGGATCACACTGGAAATGTGGAGTGAGTGTCTGACAGGGGTTTCTTTCTTTCTTTCTGTCTGTCTTTCTCTCTTTCTTTCTTTCTGTCTGTCTGTCTGTCTGTCTGTCTGTCTGTCTTTCTTTCTTTAAAACCTTCTGAATCAACACCCAAACCTCCTAAAACTCAAGGAATGAAAATCTTAAATCAAACCAAACAAATTCCAATGGAACAAGTGAAAATAATCTTGGTAACATTTGTTGAAATAACATTTTTAGTTTATCCTCAGCAATATTTTCTTCTATAAAATGAAAGGATAAATAAAAGCTCAAAGTAAATTCAAAGGTGATTATATCAGAACAGAAAAAACAGGTGTTCTGCCTATGACATATCAAATATTTCTTATTAACCTCTATCATATGTGAATTTCAGAGCACTTGTCAAACAGAATCAGTATTTAGCTTGACTCGCTCCATTCACTCCCATTTAAAATGACTGCGAGCTAAGCACCCATGGACCAGAAGTAGAAGGGTGTCACTTAGCCTCTCCATTCAGCCTATTGTTCTCTATTCTATTTTTATTTTAAATTGTCTTTCAAGATAAAATGTCTGTTCTAGATGTTGGATTTTATATGTAATGTTGGAATATTGGAAATTATATTATATTCAAGTGTGACTTTATTTATATATATATATATGTTTTTTATGCATTTTTGTGCACCTTGTACTCTAGATTGACTTATAGTCTGGAAAATATAGTAATGGTTAACACATAATGAACAAATGATTTACAAATAGATTAGAAATAGTTAATACAGAGTGAACTGTGTGCAGGTATTATGAAGTGTTACCATGAAACCAGATATAATCCAAACATATGTTTTGTTTTAATGATAAGAGATGGGCCAAAATCAGGTCAAACATTTGCAAAGGGTGTTTTTTTTTTGTGCCTGGCATCACTTGTTTTTATTTTATTTTAATTTTAATTTTATTCTTTTGAAGGGTCAGTTTAAACAAACACATTAAAAACATCACTCATCACCTTCATCACTACCAAAACGCTGCAGCTTCTACCAAGGCGCCACAATGACACCGATAAAAGCTAAGAGGACAGTCAGTGATCGGTACAATTAACATTTATGGAGGTCACTTGTGTTTAAGGTGTTGCTGCTGAAATGGCTCTTTCTCTGATCCTGTATGCACAACCTGTTCTTATGAAACTCTTCACAGCCTCCAGGGAGTCTAGGGGGCAGATGGTGGTCAAGGTCATCCCTGTCATATACATGTGGATGTGTGTCGCTGCCTTTAACCCAGGGATGAGATGCTATCGGTGCACAGACAGAATTAGAAACTCATACCTGTGATACACTTTTGCAGACTGTAACGATCTGATTTTATACTGAGAAGAAAGTTAGTTTTTGTACTTTCATTTTCTAATGCTTCAGATGACTTTTAAGGCAAGTCATTATTTTTCTTCCATCTCCAGTGACTTCATCCCTAGCGACTTTACTGTCTGTTTTTTTTTTCTCCCTCCTTTCTCTAAATAGCGATCAATGTGCGTTGTCACTGCTAACAGCTGTGAGCCTTAGCAAACTATTTTTATCAGTTTCTTCAGCAGTGTTTGCGGCTGCTATGTGCAGGTGCATAGCTGTTAGCAGTGACAATGTGCATAAATCGCTATTGAGAGAAAGTAGCTCCAAGTAATTACAAGGTGTGAATTTTTGTTCCGTGACAGTTTTGTTATGCAAATAAATCACTCATTCAAACACATACGGTTTTGAAAAGACACACGTTTTACTTTGTTGACCCTAGGGAACCTGCCGGGACTACTTTCACTTTGACCAAAACTGGATCAGAACTCCACCCACAGGACACTGCAGCAGTGTCACTTTGTTACACTCACCCTCCAACTCCATACTTCACCGTGATTCGTCGGCCAGCTTCAGGGGAATCTAGCTAAAAGTTGAATCAAGCGTAACTAGACTACTACGGTAGCACATTAGACGTGCCACTGCTAGGACTCTAATGTGGCTGGGCTAAAGAAAGACAAGATTTAGAGGAGAATGTGTTTTGATACATACAGTGTGGAATATGGTTTCCAAATAAACTGACACTTCTGACTGTGTTCTAAAATGTTCTCATAAAATACGTATAATTTAGGAGGTTTGGGTGTCAATTCTTACATCAAAAATCTATGGTATTGTACTAATAAAAACAGTGCTTTTAATCATTCAATGTCTGTTTTATTTACATGATACACATAAGTTAGTACTTGATTGCATAACCATTGCATTTGATAAATTTTTGATGTATGTTAATATTTTCTGCAACTGCATAAGAAAATACGCAGTATGAAATAAGAAATAGTAATAAATCACCTAACAAAGAAAATATTTACATAGAAATTAGTCCAGGTCATTAAGGGTTAAAAAAATATTAGCTACAGTAGGTACAAGTATACATATAGTCTGGAATATACTTTCCAAATAAACTGACATTTCTGACCTTGTTCTAAAATATTCTAACTCTATAACTTTTAATGGTCTAATAATATTTACCATGACATATGTACACATGTACATAAGTGGGTTTTAAAAATGTCATTAAAAATATCTAAAATCCTCAAAGCTGTAACCAAAGTTTATCAATTTAAGGTAAAAAAAAAAAAAGAAACACAGTCTTTGTCCTCCTTCAGCTTCAATGTATAATATAATAATGGTAGAGGCAGAGAGCTTCTACAGATACATCACAAGAGTCATGAAAAGGCGAACATATGTGAAGGTTAATGACGTTTCCCAGCTCCCGGGATGTGATCCGTCACCAGCTTCACACTGGAAAACTTTAGAAGACATTCCAGCAGAAATATGACATCCACCACATGTTTACAACTGATTATGTTTAATATCATAAAATGAAATTTGTAATAAAAATATAAACGACAAATGACAACATACAAAAAGCTAAAAGACAGCACAAGTAAATAAAATAAAGATTAAACATATGTGTGTATATATATATATATATATATGTTCTGATATTTTTCTATACAGGTTTTTGTATACAACTTGAAATAAATATAACACGGAGACTGTAAATATGACATATTCCTGAGACAATAACAGGGTTACGCTGGTGTGTATTTTCTGAACATACAGTAGTACCTCTTATAGAGTAAAACCTGAAAGTGACGCAGGAGCTACAGTAGTTTGTTAGAACTATTGTGACACAATGTAATAACATGTAATAATCACATATATACATTTGAGTTCAGTAAGAAGACTAATATAATATTAAAATGTCCTACTCATGGAATGGAAGTATTCCTATTAGGATTTTCAGGGCAGAGTGTTCTCTTCATGGTCCCAAACATTTAACAGGATCTAAAATATAAAAAGAAAAATGGATTATTATTAAAATATATAGCGATTATACACATCAACATAATATAATTAGGTGTCAGAAGCTGTAGTGTAGATTAAAACCCAGTGACACACGCCTCTCACCCTCACTTACTGACTTGTATGATTTTTAATGACTAATTATATTAATTAACCAATATGTGATGAAAAAAAAAATACCCCAGACATCAAGATCAGGAGCTAGTTCAGTGAATGACTTAACTGAAAGATGAATGCTTTAAAGGAAGTAATAAAAGCCCAAATAAGAGTGTAGATTAATGGGTGAATTAATACATGAATGAACAATGACACAAATTAATTAATTCATAAATGAAACAAATTATAGGATGAATAATAACTGAATACACACCTAATTAAATAAGTATGACCAGAGTCAATCACTCAAAGCATAATGAATTTATAATACATCCAAAATAAAAAGTAATGACTTAAATGTATGCTAATCAGTCATTTGAATGGAATGAAGAGATGAGGAGAATGAAGTCCTGCCCCCTCTAGTTTTGCCCAATGGGATTTTAAGTCAATTAAAGACGCATATTTATTAACCCCCCCCCACACACACACACACCCACCCCAAGAGGTAGGCAAGGGTACTGTTTTTGGCTTGTTTTTTTATTTGACAGCAAATTTACACAAAAAATACTGGATGAATTTCCATGAAATACAAACACACTAGAAAAGCACTCTGAGTGTAGACCCCCCCCCCCCCCCCCCGAATGAAAGGAGGTCCGCTAGGGCATGTCTTTGCCAGCGTTTATTGGTCTGTCTGTCTGTGTACATCATAACTCAAAATGTTACAGATGGATTCCGATGAAACGTTCAGGATAGTTTGGGAATGACACAAGGACCAAATGATTCGATTTTGGTGAAGATCCAAGAGATCCTGGATTCTGGATCACTCTGATATTTTATATTGCGGTAAATGGAGAACACATTTTAAAGTGATCCAGAATCCAGGATCTCTTCCGGATCTTCACCAAAATCTAATCGATTGGTCCTTGTGTCACTCCCGTGAGTCATGGCCGACCATGGCTCAGTTGGTAGAATGGGTCACCCAGTAACTGATGGGTTGGTGGTTCGAATCCCGCTGTGTGTCCAGTGTCACTCACACTGGTGTATGAATGTTTGGTGGTGGTCAGAGGGGCTGTGGGTGCAAAATAGCTGCCACACTTCTGTCAGTCTGCCCCAGGGCAGCTGTGGCTATATATGTAGTTTACCACCACCACAGGGACCATGTGAGAGTGAATGAATAACGGGTCACTAATGCGAAGCGCTTTGAGTGGCCAAAAAACTGCTATAGAAATCCAATCCAATCCATTATTATTATTATTCCCAAGCTATCCTTCAAGTTTTATCAAAATGTGTCCATAACCTTTTGAGTTATGTTGTACATACACAGACAGACAAACAAATAATAATAAAAACATAACCTCCTTGGTGGAGTTAACAAACAAACAAACAGACTCAAACACAATATCCTTCTCCCCTTTTGGGGGGTGTGGTAACAAAAACAAAAACAGTGACATTGCTCACATGTAAGAGACAAGGCACTGCTTCCTCAGCTGCTGTTGGTTCGTCCACCAGAGGGCGGTGTGGCACCAGAAGACTGAGGTGTTGACAGACGGAAGTTGAAGTTCTTTGATGAAGAGGAGGTAGAACTAAGATCTGGAGTTTTTTCTTCAGACAGAAGGAGTTGCTCCTCATCTTTATTTAAGGGAAACACTCGTGGCTCCCAGGGGACTTGAGGCTGATGGAGGGGGGAAAAAAAAGGTCTGTTCATTTGATTCATATTTGGTAGCTTTATTTACTATACTGAAGCCCATAAATTTGGAATGAAACATTTCATAAGTGTCATATATATGAAGATGAAAATGAAAACCAGCCTCAAGCTCATTTTAGTTCAGGAACCGCTTTCATCCATTTAAATAACATTGGGTAAAAAAGTAAAATTACATTAATGTGAACAACCTGAAATTTTACCATTGAGATAAAAAAAAGTCATCATTATGAGATTTAAAAAGTCATAAACATGAGATAAAAATGCATAATTATGATATAAAGTCAAAATTGTGAGACAAAAAAAATAATCTAAATAATGAGATAGTCATAAATATGTGATAAATGATGCATAATTAGGAGAAAAAGAGCTGAAATTATGAGATAAAATGACAAAATTGATATAAGAAGTCATAATTGTGTCATAGAAAGTCATAATTTCCCTCTGATTTTCCCTGTAAGTGTTAAGTGTTTTAACATTTTAGCATTCTGTCTAGTAAAGAGAATATTTTGTGGATGTAAAGAGTATAAAGCACAGGTATTTATGTAAAAATGTAGGGAGTAAAAGTAAAAAGTTGCCAGAAAAATAAATAATCAAGTAAAGTACAGATACCTAAAAAAATCTACTTAAGCACAATAATGAAGTACTTTTATTTAGTTACTTTCCGCCTCTGTACATGTACATAAACCACCATATATATGTAATAAGACATAATTTATATTAAAAACATGAACTAACCAGCACTTTTGTTATTTCTTTTCTGATTCATCTGATTAAAGTATGCAAGATTTAGCACATTTAATATCTGAAACAGATACTTTCTAAAAATAATTACAGAGCTGTGCAATTACAGATCTGTTTATTTAATTACTACAGCAAGAGAACATGCACAGAACGAGCTGTGACTTCTTTCTGAAGAAAACCAGGCTAAACAAATAATGTGAAATATATTAATCCACCCAAAACTCTCCCGTCACCTCAGTAGAAAGAGAAAAAAAAAACTGATCTCAGCCCAAGTAAAACAACCAAAATGAACAAAGGATTAAATTTTTGTGGTGATTGGTGGTGGTGGTGGTGGGAACAACCACAACCACGTATGCGTTTCATTCACGAGGTCAGGGTGAAGTGAAACCGAGCACCTATTTGGGTAATTTAACGGGGCGTGTGCGTGTGTGTGTGTGTGGGGGGTTATATTTTCCCCTCCAACAGTCAATTGAGTGATTCTGGTGTGAGGATTTCAAAATTGGTGACGAACATCACACATCTTTAAGAGATAAAATACAGGTTACATATGAGCAAAAAAAAAATAAATCATAATAATAATAATAATAATAATCAGATTTGGGCTATGTTCCCTTACAGTCATCTGTAATGGAATTTTTACTCTACAAATGACAAACAGCCACTGTACGGTAATTACACAAACCACCACAGATTTAAATCAAATAGGGATTCAGTATATGTGTAATAACGCACCATCATATAGATTAAAAACATGAGCTAACCAGCATTTTTGTCATTTGCTTTCTGATTCATCTTATTAAAATATGTAAGATTTATTAGATTTAATTCCTGAAGCTGATACTTATTGTAGAGCAGTGTTATGAAAGCTGTCAGAGGTGTTCATAGCATCAACACATGATAATTCTACACTGTGGCTGTGCTCTAATCAGGCTTTATGTGCATGACTGCTGCAGTGCACAGGGACAACACAAACTGTGGAATGGAATTGATGTGCGTGGCCTGGAGAAGGTTGATTAGGACACTCTCCTCTGATAGCGACTCATTTCTTTTCCAATCCGAGCCAAGTGGAACAAAGCACTTGCAATCAGGGTGTCATCAACACTAGCAGATCTGAGAAGAGTGTCTATGTGGGTTCGAGGATCCATCGAGGGTTTTAAAGGGAAAATTCACACAATGCCAGTGGTAGATGTGTTGGATTGTTCCGTTACCTGTTTGTGCTCTTGTGAACTTCACCCATGTCTTACAGAGCACAAAAATACGAACTACATTTAAAGTCAAAATCTATTTTACTGTCAATTTCTTCACATGCACTGGTCATACAAAGGAAGGAATTGAAATTTAGTGTCTCGCTGTTTCACAGGTAAACAGTAATTTGGACTACACACCTGGCGTGCATGTGACTCCACGCCACAGCTGAGCAGTGTGTGTCGTCACATTGTAGTCTCCTACTAAGCCCACATAAAACCTAACGTCACATTTGCTTCCCATCAAAAACAGGTTTTCTGCCTCTGACACGTCAAATATTTGTTATTAACCGCTATCATTGTGATTTTCAGAGCACTTGTCAAACAGAATCAGAATTTAGCTTGACTCGCTCCATTCACTCCCATTCAAATTTTTGGCGAGCTAAGCACCCATGGAGCGGAAGTAGAAGGGCATGGTACAAACGAGGCAAAACAAACATGACTATTTTGGTTAAATTTGGAATAAGTAGGGGAGTGGGTGACCCCAGGATGACCTTTAAAAGAATTAATAACTCAAAAAAACCCCCCAAAAAAACCATCATAGCACAAATGGTAATTCTAACAGCACAAACAAATGAAACTATTTATCCAAGGATTTTCAATGGCTGGTGGGGGGGCAACTTCACGCAGGAAAAATATTCTGAAGCGAGCGACATTAGACTTAAAATAAATAAAACATCACAAAAAGGCTTCAGATACAAATAGATATGGACTTGACTGATCCTCAGGGGGGTGCAGTGTACTTTCTCATGCTTGTGTTTGCACTGTTAAACAGAAACGAGGAGACATGGTTTGCATGACATCATAACATGACAGTGTATGGGAAATGACATTGACTCTGCATGATTTGCACCTGAATCAGCATTCTGTGGTATTCCCAGTTTGTTTTGGATATTGAAGCTTCCAGCTGTTTCACTTTGATCTTACCAAACATTCCTCGGAGCTTGGCTGCTCGTCAGGATCCAGCTGAGCACAACTCCACTCCACAGAGCTTTCCTCGCCTGATGTGCACACCCCACCCCCACCGCCTGACAACCTGCTGCCAGATCTGGAATAGAAAAATAAGTAAACCTCTTAAAACTTCACTGGGAAACACTTCTAACATGTGGAGGGTTCTTAACACCATCTACAAATACGAGGTTTTGTAGGTTGTGATTTAATGTTGTTTTATTCTTTAGGGCTGTGAAATGGTTAAACATTTTAATCAGATTAATTCATTGTATTCATTTCGATTAATCATGATCAAAACACTTTATTATCGTTGATTGTTTTGTCTTGATTTTTTTTTTTTACTGTAATTTTTGACAAAATCCATATATATATATATATATATATATATATATATATATATATATAAGTATAATTCAAAGTGAATAAAGTGCTGATTTTAGGCAGATAGTTTGTTGTATATTACGGGGTTCTCTACTGCACCCATTTGGTATCACACAGTTGCACACCCACACAGTATCTGTAGAACTCATTCCTCTGGGACCTGTGTAATCTCCCACACTAATTTAACAGGATCACAACAACAACAACAACAACAACACAACAATGTAATGCACATGGGAAGGAATTATTTCTAAGCCATTAATTTGGTTGTTCTGATGCTTAAACTGAACTTAGTCTTTTTTTTTTCTACCAGTAATGGGGGCAGTGTGTTTAAAGTAAATGGTCCCCACTATAGACCACCCCCCCTCAAACTGTTGTTCTATAAAAGCTGCAATTGTAAAAACAATCCACCACCATGTCTACGAGCTTTTCAATGCATTGAAACACACCATAAATTAGCAAAAACGTGATTTAGAAGTGTTTCGTTCTTCTTACCTACGTATTAAAAGCCATTACTGTAATATGTTAAACTGGAAAACTGGAATATTTACCTCTGCGAAGGAAGTTGTGTTTTCAAAAATGTTGTGGAAAGATTATGACATTTTCAGGAAATGCTGATACAGGTAGAAAGAACAATTTATTAATTAATTAATTATTTTTGGTGATCCAGATCACTGTCTAGATCCAGGAGTTTTTTGTAGAATTCTTTATGATTGAGAAATAGGGCCAGTATCAACATATGCATAACTCCACAATATAGATAATACTAAGTGAATCCTATGCTATGTATAGGTTTCCTAGAGTCCAGTTTATTTTTCATATATCAGGCATACTGAACAATAAGGCGCATTAAGCGAAGCTAAACAGTCACAATAACTCCCAACCTTGTTGAGTTGTAACATGGAACCAAACACACTCTTATTCTGCTAAAATAAGCTTTTAAATAAAAACAAAATCATGAGATAAAAAGTCAAATTTCCATGTCACAACCAGAATTAATCCATATATAAAGTGCTGTGGATTATAAGGCGCACTGTGGGTTTTGGAGAAAATGTAAGTCTTTTAAGCGCACCTTATAGTCCAGAAAATAGTAAATATTAAATATTAAATCCTGATAAACACTGCTAATGTTTCAACCCAGCTGACAGATGTGCTTTCGTTTTACACCTTTTACATTTTCTATTCAGATGGAAACCCTTTGTCAGCCGATGTATCACAGTACCAGTATTGAGGCTGTGCTTTTACCTCGTAGGATGCCTGCAGCCTTTTCTCTTTCCCCAGAAAGGCCAACGCCTTTTCTCTTTTTGCTCCAAAGCCAAATGTCTCTGAGCAAAGACTTCATCAGTGAGAATCTCTACCTGCACACGTCAACACATAGAGATAAGGGTGATACTGACTTAACACATACAAATAAATCTGTTTTCCATAAAGAGATGAGACACTACCTGCTCATCCTTGTCCTCATCTACTTCTGCTTCAGTTTTCACAAGAAATTGGGTGTCAACAACTCGCCAGCTGCAGAAAAAGTGACACACGATAACATTTAAAATGACCGACAGCAGTGGTAGGAAGTAAAAGTGCGCACTAGATGTGCATCAAGTAGCCTGAAAACTGAAATAAAAAAAAGGTGAAACACTTAAAACGTGAATTGAATGTAAATGAAACCATGTGTTGTTGCCTGTAGGTCTCCCTTGAAAAAGAGATCATTGATCTCAATGGGACAAACCTGGTTAAATAAAGGTTAAATAACCAACATAAATAAATGACAATTAACTGACTCTAAGCATTATTGTGCATCACTTTTTCTACTTCTATAGGTCATAGAATTTAGATATAAAAATAGGAGTTACACTGCAATATCTGTGAACAGACGTTTTCATGAGAACCTCATATAATGATAAAAAAAATTTCTTCTTCCCACTAATTTTCGAGTGTAAATGAACATTATAATTTTTTAATGTACAGTATTATGTAAAAATGCTCAAAATAATTAAATCAAATCAATCACGACCTTGGTTTCAGAGTTTTCCTCATACCTGGGTGTGAGGATATCTTTGTACTGCAGCTTCTCTACTTTAGTAAGTGACATCGGGATGACGATGTTATTGATATTATACATGTTCTGTCCTTGACGTTTGCGAACAGAGCCCTGAAACGGAACCAAAGAACAAGGCATTACAATTTCCAATCAGATCACATACACACAAATAAACATGATCTGATGCAGCTTTATTTCTAATCATCTTTCTCACAGTTAAGATAATAATCCAGACAACTTCACATGTTACCTGTGACGCCTGCTTTTTTGAGGCCTGTGTGTAGTTCTCCTCCAGTACTTCATCTGAACTGTCCTCTGGGTCACGATATGAGCCATCATCATTATCATCTAGATGTAACAAAGTTAGTATATTGTTATAAAGGTCATGATATCATACTCAAACTCATCTTCTTTCAGGGGCCACATTCAGCCTGATTTAATCTCCAGTGGGCCAAGCTAGTAAAATAATAGCATAATAACCTATAAATAATGAGAACTCCAAATTTGTGTCTTAGTTTTAGTGCAAAAAACCCCATTAAATTATGAAAATATTTAGTAACCTGAAAAAAGTGACATTTCATAGGGAAAAGTAAAGGCATTCTTAACAGTATTCTGCCTGTCCCTATGTTTTATTATGGATCAGTTCTACAAAGAAACTAAACATTGAACAGTAACAGAAGCAAAATTGTGCTTAATTTTCTTTGGACAATTCGGGTTGTTCACATTTGTTCAAATTTTTAACATTTTATTGTTACAGGATAGTTTGTAAATGTAAGTATTTCCCACTAAAACTAAAACATAAATTTGAAGCTGTCATCCTTTATAGACTCAGAAGAAAATATTGTCTTTTTTTTTAGGTTATACGCTTCAACCCAGGGGCCACATTGGAACATTTGGTGGGCCACATTTGGTCCCCGGGCTGCATGTTTGAGACCCCTGCATTAAAGCTTATATCAAAACATTTAATGACGAGAAGCAATAAAACTTGACCATAAGCATACATTGAGTAAATGTTCTGAAACTTGTTGGCAATATTTTACTCGACCTCTGTCACACTGTAACCTAGTTATTTGCTGACAACCTGCATATGATGCGTTCAGTGCACTGCGTACACTCTGAAATCTAAACTCAATAGTCTTCAAATACTATATGTCTATAAGCATTGTTTAAAACATGTAAATATATATGCTTTTATTTGATTATTTTCCTTTGTTTAAGTAAATGAAAACACACCATCATTAAGTTAACTCACTCTTTTGAGCTTTCAGTTATTGCTTGGATACCTACTTATCACCACTCTGTTTGGAGTTACCAACATTTAGAATCAGGTGACCTTGACTGAACTTTCAAGGTCACTCAAGGTAAAAGGCGATGACATCATTTTAAAGCCCATCTGTCAACAATAGTAACCAAGTCTCTATCTCCACTGGTTTTCCTGTTATAGTCTATTTGAGGTGTTTAGGTATTGACCCAGTGACCTTTGACTTCTTGGGTCGACAAAAGGTCAAAATCTATGCAGACAAGATACAGAATTGAAAGACCAGCATTCTGGTGATGGTTGGAAGTCTATAAAATGAAGATTTCAAAAGTTATATCTATCCATCCATCTATTCCATTTTGACCTTTATTGTGACCTTTGACCTAGAGTCTTCAAATGCTAAACTGAGTATACAGGAATGAAAAGGAAATTCCTAGTTTGTCCTAACTCTGATCATTGTCAAAACACATTGTTGGTGACCTTGACCTTTGACCTAAATTAGCCAGAATTAATGGGATCTATTCTGGACCTTCTTGCACCTTTCCTGAGAATTTCATGGAAATTGGTCTGGTACGCTTTGTGTAAAAAAAAAAAAAAAAAAAAAGGGGGGGGGGGTAAAAGACTTTGTAAAAGAGCAAAATTCTAATAGTGTCAAATGAAGCCTCTGGGTTTCAGCATGTATCACCTGAGATAAAATCATACAAACACACACCTCCCATCCGTCTGTGAACGCGTCTCCTTTTCTTTTTCCTCTGGTATGTTTTCCTGTGTTGACGCTGAGCCGAGCTCAACAGCCTGATGGGTGACTGACCCAGAACTCTAGTTTCATGGGGACGTGAATGCCGTTTGCATTTGTGACCTATAATGACACACACAGACATACACAAACCAAGAAGCCAAACATCATTTTGGGCTCAGAAATGATAAGAACAAGTACATAACTGTCTTCCATTTGCTGCACAATTGGAGGCATCTGGTCCTCTTCCAGATATTTTATCAAATGTTAAAATGTTTTACCAGCAGACAAAGGAAAATGAAGCAGGAAATCATGAAGGGTGTGTTTTGCTTACATCACGTTGTAATCTGCCCTAAAAATCTCCCAGCCCGGGGTAAACAAACATCGACTCCCAACCAAGCATAGTTTCTGTTTTTTTTCTGGATCATTAGCCTCCACTGTGAACAGCAGTGAAACAGTGGTGAAAATGCCAAAGACATGTAAGAGCAGAGGTTTCTAAATAAAAAATCATTAGCACAGTCTAATGTGACAAGACACACACTGCCAGTGGTGAAATGCCATGTGATTTCATTTCTATCTCCCACTCAGCTGGAAGCCTCATACACACCCAGTGGGAAATGGGATGAGCAAAGAACCAATTATGTCGGTCCGCAGGGAGATAACAAGTCAGCACAGTGGTAGACTTTAAAGCAGCCATTTTATTTCACACTCATTTCTCACTCTTTAAGGTCATGGAAAGTGTAAATATGCTAAACTGTCAGTTCATCATACTTACTTTTTAATTCTTTTTACAATCAACTTAACCAAAGTGTGTCATTTAAGAGAATGCTTTATTTAAAATATGTACAAATAACAGATGTTGTCATGTTTGCTGTGGTGCTACAGTATGCCTGCTGGGATAAGCCCCAGACCCACTACCACCTTCTAGGGGGAATTAAGTGCTTATAGAAAATGAATATATGAATGAATAAATTATTAACGATTTGTAATTTAATACCAATTATGGGCATTTTATCCCACTGTGCAGTAAAAAAAAAAAAAAAAAAAAAAAACATAATAAAAGGCTTGATAATAATATAAAATTACCCTGTTTAATGCTGTCTTTATTAGTGACTGATACAAGATTTTATTGCAGCTCAAACATGTACCGGTAAATAAAAATAAATCAGGACCGTGTATGTGCTGTATAGTGTTGTATAGAGTCCTTACTGTTGTGCAGGGGTGTGGAGCTGTAGCTGCTGCAATGTCCAGAACTGAGCGGTTGGGCGTTAATAACCAGAGGTATCTGAGACCATATTTCCCTGACTGGGACTTTGTGGAAGCGACTCAGCTGTGGAATGTCTGGGAAGAACACACAAAAAAAAAACACATGGTCAGCATATTCTGTTAAGCACATGCACAGCTGTTTAAGAAAATAAGTCTTGTCTTAATGCAACATTAGGGCAGAAGGCTCTGTTTATCTTACATTATGAATGATCTTGAGTTTTCATATGGAACTGTATATGTTGCATCCTTAAAATAAATCAGTGAAAGTACTGTTCAAACATTCCTACTCCTTTATTGTTCTTTTTCCACAGCCAGATTCTACTGTTTAGTGCTGCATTATACTGTATGTTGTTCATATTATAAAGTTTCAAGTTTCAAGTTTCCTTTATTTGTCATATGCATTAATTACACATGGTCAAGAATGCAATGAAATGCTTAGGGAGAGAAAGATCCGCTTTAGCTCGCTATAAGAGTAGGTTGAAAATGCTGTGATTTTCTTGAAGTGTGTTAATGGTGACTTGTTTTAGAGTTTGTCCAGAACAATAGCTGTCATGTGGGTGCTAAACCGATGTGTTGTGGTGAAGAAGAAGCTAAGCCAGAAGGCGACGCTCTCGATATAGGGTTGGATCAACGTTCCGACCCTCATCTATGGTCATGACCTTTGGGTAATGACCGCAAGAATGAGGTCGCGGGTACAAGCGGCCGAAATTAGTTTCCTTTGCAGGGTGGTCGGGCTCAGCGTTAAAGCCAATTTATGCTCAGAAGCCAAGTTGTCTGTGAAGTGTCGCAGGTACATCGCAGAGATACCCCCCCCCCTTTGCAGAGACTTTGCAAACACCTCCCAAAAAGTGTAACCACTGCAGATGGCATTGAAGAGAAGACAAGAAAAGAGGCCTCTGATTGGTCCATTCTACATCCACTCTACACGCACTTCCGTTTCCCTATTTTTCTATCTTGTTTTGTGTACATGAGCGTGATGGTTGAAGACGACTCATGTGAAGATCGATCAGCAGCAGGACCCCCTGATAGAAGAAGCCCCTTGCATTGTGACGATGAATAACATAGCACACACCATCTACTCCTCATGCTGCAAAATATGGCATGAATTACAAATATCTGCGACAAGCTAACTGCGACATGTTGCTGCGAGACCATGCAGAGCCCTTTACAGATAGGGTGAGAAGCTCAGACTTTAGAGAGGGACTGGGAGTAGAGCCGCTGCTCCTCCATGTTAAGAGGAGCCAGTTGAGGTGGCTCAGGCATCTAGTGAGGACACCTCCTGGACTCTTCCCCAGGGAGGTGTTCCGGGCATGTCCATCTGACAGGAGACCTCAGGTCCGACCCAGCACACGCTGAAGGGATTATATCTCTCAGATGGCCCGGGAACGCCTCGGGATTCCCCCAGAGAAGCTGGATTGAGGGAAGTCTGCCCCCATGACCAGGACCCTGACAAGCGGAAGATGATGAGTACAAGTACGTCCACAACAAAAGTACTTCCTCAGTCCAATGCAGTGGTTGTCAAATCCGGTCCTTGGACCCCAGTTCCATGTATGTTTTAGATGTTACATGTCACGTCATCATGTCATGTCATCATCAGGCTTCAGCAGAGCTTGATGATGAGATAATCATTTCAATCAGGTGTGTTGGAGCAGGTTTAAACTGTTTTTTTATTTATTTATTTATTTAACCATTATTTAACCAGGAAATATCCCACTGAGATTAAGAGCTTCTTTTACAAGTGAGTCCTGGCCAAGATAGGCAGCAGCAAAGCAACACATAAGTTACAGGAACAGACAGTTAAAATACATACAACACACACATTCAACAATAAACAATTAGTAAAACAACAACAACAACAACAACAACAACAAAAATTAAGCAGATTAAGAAAAACAAGTGAGAATGTAAAGCAAGAAATGCAGGGCAGTGTAGCCCGAGGACCAGATTTGAGAACCACAGGGCCAATGTAACCTGCAGGAGTTGAACATGTTTTTGCTGCCCCTGAAGAAATAAAGTAATGACGACTGAAAACCAATAAATCCTTTCTGAGGCCAAAACATCTGAAATTCCCCCCAGATGGATTGTTGCAGTAACGTTTCTAAACCCAACCTCCTTCATGTTATCATAAGAGTCTTTAGACAAAATATAACTCAGTACACATCCATTAACTTGTTCCCAAAAGTGATTTGTTTGTTTTAATAAATACTTTGATGCCTGTAAAGTCTGAACCATTCATTTATTTAAAACTTGAGCTGTTCTTGGTACTTTTGAACAACCCCAAAAACGTTCTGTCAAATATCAATTTCCATGTTTGTATATTTCAACTTTTTATATTTGATACATTGGGTCTCAAAGCTCAAACATTATTATTTTTAAATTAAAAAAAAACTAAATATGAAACAAACCTTTCTAACTAATTCGTAATTAATTTTCTAAATGGTTTAAGTTCTGCCTCCTTCCTCATTAACAACAGTCTGTAGTGACACTAGAAAGACCTGTGGTGGACAAATTCCTCCCTCTGTTTGGATTATCTGTGTGTCTGTATCTAATTGTATACATTAGGTTTTTCAATAAAAACAAATACCACACTGATCATGTACTGACTGGCCTTCAAACCTCACGCATCAAATATGATAGGTTTGGCATTATAGGCTTAACAACAGTAACGACCAACTGCAATAAGATTCTCTTAGACACAGCAAGGAATCAATCAGTTCTGTATATATATATATATATATATATATATATATATATATATATATATATATATATATATATATATATATATATATATATATATATATATATATATATATATATATATATATATATCATCCAGGGTCTCAGATGAACAGACTCTTGAATCTATATTTTGTCACTTATGCAACACGGCAGCTCCCATGACCATCTAAATTTGGCTTCACACTTACCCAGTGGGAGAAAACAGCACTGCAATATCCTTTTGTTTATCGAGTGTATACTGACAACTAGTGCGCTGCATAAATCAATCACAGAATGTCTGACAGTCAACAATTACAGCTGCTACAGATTATGAGCTCATGTGAGCAATGGAAAGTGTCAGAGAAATGTTGAGCTGCAGTACCTCACTGGAACTGTAGTTGCATGATGTTTATTTCATCAGTGAGCACAATTATTTCATAATAGCTAGTGTCTAAATACTGGAATGATATTAGTAGAAATAAATAAAATATACAGTAATCGCTAACAGCAGAAAAAATAAACTTAAACAATGAGAGTTGAGCAAAACTGTGACCAATTACGATACAGATGTAGACAACACAGTGCTCGAAATACTTATTTTTATTTTATTTTTTCAGTTTTCTGCAATATTGCAAGTTGTCAAAATGTTCTTCTGCAATTTGGAAATACTTTCTGCAAATACCCAAACCTCCACTTGACATTAGAGTCCTGCTCTGGGTTGGGTACCCGCAGGTAGACGGGTACCTGTAAAATAACCTCATTTACAGTTTGTTTTTTTTTTAAAACCTTTTCTTCCACAGGTTCGTATCAGGGTGGAAAAAACAATGTGTGGGTTGGATCGTGTATTTTAGATAAACAAATCAAGATAAATACAAAATGATAATAAAATAAAAATAGCTCAGGTCATTAGGTGTGCAAACACTCCCAGGTGAACAAAACAACAATGGAAGAGGATTTGAAAGTGCTAGCTAATCTGATGTTTAGCGCTCCAGTCAGTGATGCTGCGCGAGTCTATGGAGTTGGGCGACCAATGTAGTTGGGAGCGTGGTATATGTAAATCAATCCGTCACCATCCTAGGAAAAAAATGTCACCTCCGAATCGTCACAGCATCACTTTGTTAAGCCTGCCCTCTGACTCTATACTTCACTGTGATTCGTCGGCCAGTTTCAGGAAAATCTAGCCAAAAGTTACATTGAGCGTAACTAGCCTACTACAGTAGCAAATTAGATTTGCTGCCGCTAGGGGCGTCTAGTGCAGCTAGGATACGAGAATACAGTGTCACTGAAAATGTATTTTCAAGATGATGTGACGGCTCGTAGTTGCTGTTGCTGCTGTTACTTAACACCGTCACTCTGGACTCTGGAGAATAAAGTAAATCGTATTACCAGAGACAGTCTATTATAAGAAGGACTTTTCTATTACAATCATTAAGTTCCTTTACAGAGATGTCTGTACGTGGAACAGTGTGTTCTAAAGGGTTAAAGGTAACAAATGAGTGCTTTTACATTCATTTAGTTGAACAACATAGAGCGCTGATGATGGAGAGGCAGGGATTTATTGAGGGAGCTGCTTCATTCTTCTGCACTGTGATGATATGCTGTTCAAAATGTCAGTATGACCAAATAATTGCTTTATATCCGGGTAACGGGTTGGACTGCAGGTTGTGGTTCAGCAGGTTGGGTTGTGGTAATAATTGGCCTGATGCACAGGTTTGTGGTTCAGGTGCAGGGTTTGTACGGCCCTGGGTCAGGGTGGGGCGGCTCTTGAAGATTAGACCCAATCATCCTTCTCAACCTAATAATACCTATATCAACACCGTATATAACTTTGTAACTCATTGCATCAATATAAATCTTTATTCCCTCACTGTTCTTCTAATTTCAGTCTTGTTGTAAGAAGCAGGCTGTGTTTCTAGATTTTACCAGATATGACAAAATCCTCCTCGTTTTCCTGCTGAGCCAAAGCTTTTCATGTATGCCATGTTTTTCCTGCCGCAATGATGTGTGATGAAAACTACCGAACACTGCTGAGGTACCTGTCGGGTCCTTCTGCAGGATTCAAACTTGACCAAAATCCAACATCAGAAAATGAAGACTGTCTTTAATTCATTGTCTTTCATCCCACGGTCGGTATTATGTAAATATTGTTGAACTTTGACCCCGTATGGGCTTATATGGACATGTATTTTCAGCTGGAAAATTCCACCAGCAGTAGATTTTAGTGTGTCGCTGGTTTGACAAATTGTGAAGCAATGAATTGCAAGCCTGATTTTTTTTTTTTTATATACTACAAAATTGCAAGTTATTAAAATTTCCTTCTGCAATCTTGAAAATATTTCTGCAAATTGCAGAATGCAGACAGGTATTTCAAACACTGCAACGTCACGGGGGTTGCACTGAAAATTTCACTGACATGCAAATGCTCAGTGACAATAAAGACATCTTGAATCTTGAATTTCAGAAGAGAGCAGATGCAAACATAAGAGTAAAACTTGTTTTATTCAAGGATATTAAAGTACTAAAGAACATTTGTACTTTCAAAACTATGCAGCTATGTGCATATTTCTCTTACCAGACAAAGGAAACATCACATGGTGAGGTGTTGAGCTGGGACTCCTGGAGGGCAGGGTCCTGCTGGATCTGCAGTCCAGATTCGAGCATGGCGCCACAGGATTACAAGAGAAACAACATGAGCAGGAAAATGATGAGGGTGATGAGACGGGAGATGAGTGGATGGACACGCTTGTCTCTGAGCTCTGAAATACAAGACGGAAAGAAGTTAGAACACGACACAAACCACTTAACATGTTGACAAGTGGTGATACAGAGCTTGTTCTTATGTTTTGAGAAGGGGTAAAGAAGCTGATCTCTGCTCAAGCATCTCTTAAAATAAACCCGTTGTTAAAGGCTGCTTCTGACATCTAGAAATATGACAACAGCTTTGGCTCAGCACTGCTTCTTATAATAGTAACTCTGGGTTCCATGCTACTGTAGTTTGAATATGAGCGTTCAGTCCATAAACAGGCGGAAAGATAAGAAAGTCTGACTCACAGTCTCCAGTCACAGTTAACACTGATTCGTGCTCCACTTCAGCTGTAATGTTACATATCAAATTGTGAGTGAAGATGTGTTGTTTGGCCTCCCTGATGAAGGCTTGGAGGCCGAAACGCGTTGGGGTCTTTTAGAGGTTTTTTTTTTGTAACCCAGCCAATGTAATAAAGGCTTTTTAATTTTTCACTTAAAAAAAGAGTGCCTTGGAATTTTGACTTTTTGTCATACTGTGAGTGAAGATGTGTTTGCTGGCTAGTCGTTAAGTTTGCCATTGGTCATTTTCAGCAGTTTCAGTAAGTTAGTTCTATACTGGCATGTATGATTCTAGGAAATAATTTCCAATGAGTAACTTTACACATGACCTGAAATGTAATATCAGCAAAACTAATGATCTTGACAAGTTATTGCAAAGAAGCTACAATTTGTAAGACCTGGATATCTCACACACATCATCAGCACAAACATACATTAATAGATCACTATAATAATACTGATGTTATATTCCAGAGTTAAAGCCAAGAGATGAAGTTAGTATCTTTTGTATATGAGTTGCACCTTCATTCATTCATAATTGTATCCTATTCCACATAGTATTCACTTACATTTAATCACAATTAGCTTGAAAACACAAGAAAGCTACTCCTGATGCCAACTCACAATGGAAAAATATAGACTAAAGGACACTGAGGAAATCCAATGGTGAGCAAAGACAGACAGTCATTTAAAGCTAAATGGTAATTACCATAATACATTTTTAGATCGTAATAATTATTTCTTTTTTATTTTATTTTTTAATTTTCCATTTCTATATTTCACCATTACTCAGGCCAATTCCTGTGTGTTTGTATTATAATTTTGTTGATAAATCATGATATGGAGATCAACACTGACCACAATCTGTCCTGGTAACCAATACATTTTTTTAAGCAAAAGATCAAAGTTTGAGGTCTTAAGACACACAATTTAGCTTGAAGCCCGGTTTATTCAGTTTCTCTGTTTACATGGTAGAAAAAATATAATGACATATCTTACAAAAAATTATTCTAACTAATTAAAACATCACATACAAGTTGGACATGTAGTACTTATGACCATAAAGAAGAGTTTAGTCTATAAAATAACTATCTAATTACATTCAGTCAGCTTTTAATGCGCATTTGTGTTTATTTTGACAATGAACACATCAAAACAAACATAGTAATTCTTCAGTTCAATAGCCTTCTCTTGACACAATACACACATTTCTTCGTGTAGCGATAATAATGGCACCAGAGATTTTAAGACAATCACATGCATTTGTTGATCTGAATCAAATCTAAGCGACATTATGTTTTCATTAGGAGCAGGTGTTGGGATTGCAGCATTAATTCCTCTTTAATTTGGGGAGCTATTTCAGTGACATTCGACATCTGATGCCGGAGGAGTAGCCACTTTGAAGCTGCACCTCCCAGGAATACTTGTAAATAAATTAATTTGGATTGCAAACAGATTCTGGTGCTTAAAATGCACATGAGCCACAATTTCACCACTAAACATTATTTGTTCAGGCATTATTAAACAGATTCAGGTTAACTGTGCAACAATAAAGCAAAGGTTTTGGGTCTTTTGTGAACACTCCACGAATCTAAACAGATGCTAATGTAAGAAACAATGGCTTAATATGGCAGAAACTAGGGCTTAATAATCAAAAATAATAATAATAACATACAAATGAATGAATGAATGAATAAATAAATAAATAAGACATGAATTTAAAAAAATTAATCGATTATAAAATTATAAATTAAATGACTTTGTTCAATTGTACATCAAGTACATTGTGATATTGATGCTCAAACAATGTATTGTGCAGTTCTAGCAGAAACTGATTTGGCAAAGAACTGGAACATGCAAATCAGTAACTACACTAACTGGATATAGTGCAAATGGAATAGTATAAGTCACGCTCTGAGATGTGTATTCAAATGTTTAAATACATTTACATGCTCTTTTTCAGTTGTGCGTTATAAGATGACCACCAAGGGCTGTCAATGGGACTGTGAATGGTTTACCTTTGCTCTGCAGACATTAAACCTGAACAGTTTGGGTTTATGGTAGGTCACCAGGGGTCGGGTACGGGCACAGACGCAAGATGCAGCAGCTTTGAGGAGTTGTTGCCTCCTTGTTCCAAACTTCCTTCTCTTAGAGCTCCCAAGTCCAACATCGTCCAGTCCTGTGTGACTGCTACAAATGAGACGACAAGGAGGTTCAGCAGATGTGATTAGAGATGTGTACACACACACACACACACACACACACACACACACAAACACCCAGAAACAAAACACTGGCTTCTAACCTCATCTTACACATTTAAAAAAAAAAAAAAAGAGCACCAAGTCCTTTAATTTTTTGTTTTTTTCTTTTATACATGGCTTTCATCTTCCAAGTTAAAAAGGCACTGAAGGGGTGATTCAAGTTGAGCCAGATGGTGGGTGTTTTAGGAGGTTAGATTTCAAAGGAGCGTAGCTAAATTAGCCTCAAGCCCAGGACTAAACTAAAATAAAACATGGACTAACCTATTTGTTGTATTTTACCTCATTTTAACTATAACTTCTGTTTGTGTGTGTGTGTGTGTGTGTGTGTGTGTGTGTGTGTGTGTGTATCCTCTACCTATTGAAGCCTCTCTTGCCTTTCGAAGTGTCTGCTTGTTTTGAAAGTGGTGAAAAGTTCAGAGGGGGTAGACTGTTGACAATCTCGCTGAGCTGAGCACTCTGCAACAAAGACATCAGAGGCACCGTGCATTTCAACTGAAGAGTGAAATACATTAAAAAAAAGGAAATATTTTAAGTACATTTTATATCCAGATGATTAATAAAAACTAGAATATCCAGATAATGATACATATCATAAAACACTATACTTTCTGAAGATTAAATAAATGAATGACTCGATAAAAAAGTGACTATTTCGAGAGGCCATTCTCATATTACATTCATAACTAGGACTATACTGTCGGAGGTAATGGCTAGGGGTATATCCCTGAATGCCCCCAAGCCTTAACCAAACAGCTAGGTCATGACCTTTCACTTGCACTTGATTTGAATTCAATCAGACAAATAGTTTCAGAGATATGAGCAAAAGAGTGTTTAGTGATTTTAAACTTTTGAGCAACCTATTGTGGGCAATCAAGAAATGACAAATCGTCCAAAATCTAATCGTTTCTTCATCTACATGATACCCATTGACATGTGAAACATGGATTTCCTAAAGTATCTTACATGTTATTTTGTTGACATGAAGGATATTCCGTGGCGGTGGCTGGACCAAAAACATAATATTCCCAAAACTCCATTTGTATCTCCAAGCAATAATAATAAAATACAATAATAATAAGTCAGGTTGAAATTTAAAAAAGGGTTAATGCAATATTTTTATTAAAACATTTGAATTAAAGCTTAAAGTCCACAGTCACATCTTGATTAATTCATTTCAGATGGACCGCGGTGGCCGTCTGTGTCCTACCTGCATATCCTCAGCAACTACAAGGTGATTACAAATGAGTAACAGGATGTGATGTGGTTACAAAATATTACACAAGGATGTCTAAAATAACATTTTCATGCCCAGAGCTGCCTGCGTGTCCCCATTTACGTCCTTATACCTGTCTCTCGATGTTGTGGAGAAGGCGTGTTGGGCTACAGGGTTCACTGTCAGCATCCAGGGGTGTGCAGGATAACCATGCCATTTCCTTCAGCAACGTCTGTTGAATCTGTCTGTCTGTCATTGGCTGTGATTCAGCAAGCACCACACTCCCCTAAGACCAAACACACACAAACAACACGGACTGAGCTATTGGTTTATTATTGCAAACATGTTATCTTTACACACAGAGCTGGTCAAATATCCTAAGATGTGACAAAAGGGCCTCAGAGGATGGCAGTTGGTTAACGCCTCACACCTGCCCCTACCTTGGTGGAGCGAATGTGCTGGTGGAGCTCTCCCAGCTGCTGTATCCTCCCGTCCAGCTCCGCCAAACGCAGCTGTAACCAGCTCCATCTGCTGCCCAGCTCAGCTCTTTCCTCCAGCCAATGCCTCTCACAGCTGCTGGCGGGAGATACAGGGGGTGAACAAGAGAGGAGATAGACCCAGAACAAGCATGAGTAGCCTAAAACTAGACTACTTTCTACAAAACCTTAGACCCATATTCAGTATGATGAGAGGAAATGTATTAACTTTTATAATTTGTATGTTTAAGGTGGTTTTCAGTGTTTATTAGTGGCACTCATTCTGCAAAAAATGCAGCCATAGTTATCATTTTGTAAAATTTTACAATCTTTTCTAAGAATTTTGTGTGGAACATTTATTCCACATGGTATTTCAGGGGTTCATCTGAAAAGCACATCCATCATTTTAAAAATATAAAGGTATAAAATGGGATATTTGCATATGTTCATGTAATGATGTGAAGTTTGTGAGATAAATAAATAGCCAATGACTGTCTCAGCTGCCTCCATCCATGAAAACAGACACTGATTTTATTACTAGCATCAAATCTCAACTTCAACAACCATAATAAAACTATATTCCTGGATACTATAGTGCTTCCACAATATTATCCAGCAATAGAGACCTTTTTTTGTATTTCAGTAATGAAAAAATTAAATCCACTAGGCAGATTAGAAACTGACCTTTTCAAATTCATAAGAACCAACTTGTCCTGTCAGTGTAACAACACGAACAGGACAAGTGAGGTCACAGTGGAAAACATCACAGAAACATGACTATATTTGTTAACATTAAAATCAGTCACTGAACTCCATCGTGACCAATGGTGGGTAAGTTACTTTGAAAAAGTCATTAATAACAAGTGCTAGTTACTTCCCCCAAAAAAGTAATTGCGTTACCAACTGTGTTACTCCACTAGCAAAGTAATTATTTAGCTCCATGGAGCTGGAAATTACAGTCTTTAAGTCCGTTAATGAGCTTATTCTGATAACAAACTGAAACTAACTAAAATTATGGAGGTTATTTTAACTTTATTTTAATATCTAAGAGCTGAATGAGAAACCTGTTTCCTCTACAGATCATTAAAGTCAATTTGACCCTGAATCTAAATGTAAAAATATTATGCTATGGTGCTTTAATCTTCATAATACTTTGAAAATGACTCATGAAAGCAGCATAAAATCTAATTACTATGCACCACCATGGCCACTGTGAAAAAAAAAATTGAGAGAATGAAGCACATACGAGTCAGAATGAATATGTGAGTTAAGAATGAGCAACAGACATGAACAGACTGAACAATTTATCAGTTCACATGTTATTTGCATTAGTGACTTCAAGACTTTTGTTAAGCAGCGCGCGATTAGTGTCCAAACAGAGAGTGGAGATGAATTTTGCTTAAGGACAAAAGCTTATCTGGGCCATGGAATAAAGGCTGGTGTGATGTATGTATGTGTGTCTCCATGGCACTGGGTCCTTTTGCCTTTACCCTGTGTTTGTGTATGTGTGTGTTTGGTTGGCTGACTTTGCTATTGTTGCTATGGCACTGCTCTTGGACCTTGGCTCTGGACACTGAGGGACTCCCCCACTTCAAACGCTGTGATACAGGACAGAGAAAGGTTAGGCCAATCACTCACCGAGTAGCTACACACAGCGCGAGCCAGACAATACAGCAGTTACGTAGAACAAAACCTGAAAGCATTCACTACAACCGGCTCATGGTCAACATGAAGGGCAACTTTGCTCTGAAAAAGAACAGAGACGCCTGTAATTGCTTCATCCAAAGCTAAGCCTCAGCTAAAAACTGCAATAAGGAGTTGTCTTTCTCACCAACACAAAAGACGGTGAGAATATCTGAATACCCTGCAGCGTTTCGACTGTATTATGAGAAAAATTCCAGGAATACTTGATAAGCACGAATGAGCCACGAATACAGGCAAGGAGAAACCTTAAATTCACTATTCCTCAAATTACATACGCTATGTTTAATGATGAAAAAGACATTGCTGAAGAAAATGTGGCTCTTGGCTTCTTAACAGTAGTAATCCACAAAAAGAAAGTATGAGCAATCAGTCGGAAATCTGGGTTGAATGAAAAGGCCAGCCTCAGCAAGTCACTCCAGGTTTAAATTCCCCTACTTGTACAAGGGTGTCTTGGCTCTCATAGATACTGCTTTTTTTTTTCTTATTTTGGGTGTGTATGGCTGTTAAAAATCTGCCAAACATTCAAGCACTCCACTATAGTGCATTCCACACTGGAAACTGAACATGAGCGGCAGCCACAGATGTAAAAGACGGCTGCACGAGAAGGAAGGAAATGTGCAATGGTGTCTTGTTGGGGTGTCTGAATAGAAGTCAAACTGTTTACATGTGAATTCTTAAAGCATTTAAAGGTGAACTGTTTCTAAAGGCGGGCAGTGACCCGTGACTTCTTCAGTGAACTGACATCCTCTTCAAGGAGGAACCTGCCATAAAAAAGAAAAAGGAAAAAAAAAAAATTCCCTGGGGCAAGGTTTACTGAAGGACCACAGAGCATTGTTCCTTATGGGAGGACAAAATGACTAGAGCTGGCAAACAAAAGGAGGACGACACATAACACACAACAACATTTCTTTTCTCAGCGCTTGTAAACAACCTCTGCCTCTGTAAATGAATTCTGTTTATTGCACTTAACACCACGGCTAATGCTGTGTTTTCTCTAATTCTCAGCTGACAACTGTGTAATAAAGGAAACAAACACTAATATTTCACCAACTCGTCCCTGAAAACATGATGTGCAATCTGTTTAAAGCCCTTTTTCCTTCTTCTGGGACACTGCCACTCCCTCTGAGCAAGGACACAAGAACAGCATTCCCCCCATAGCACCCCAACCACACACACACACACACACACACTTTTTCACAGCTGAAAGGAGGAGCTGAGGCGAGATGGCACAGAAAAGACTAGCCTTTCGCAGGCTCGCTGGCAGATCCTTGTTTATTTCCTAGCCTGAAGGGTAAAGGAGAGCAGTTGAATCTGTTATGACTGCAGGGTGGAAAAAGTAATGGAGAGAGCGTGTGTGCATTGCTAAAATATGTCATCACACTCTCCACAGCTGGGAGGACAAAACCTGCACTCATGACGCCACACTGTAAACTCAAGCTCAAGGCCAAGTTAAATAGGAGTTTAGCTTTGCGGAGATCCAGCAGTTTTAAAGCTTGTATGTGTATGGCCCATTTAGGAAGAGTGGAACGAGAGTGTTCCAGTGAAACTACATATGTAAGGAGTATCAGTCAAAAAGAATTGTCATCTGAAATGAAATTTAAAAAAAGACACTAAAATGAACATAAACAGCACAAATAAATAAAATGGATTGGAAAATGTGTGTATGTGTGTGTGTGTGTGTGTGTGTGTGTGTGTGTGTGTGGGAGGGGGGTTCCCAGTGGTTCATAGTGTACAAGAACAAGGTATCTCCAAAATCAAGATTATAATAAATATTTCATGTCATGCGTTTGTTCATTCCATCTTTTTCAGCTTTAAAACACTAAACTTTCCTCATAATATCAGAAAAAAAAAAACAAATTCAAGCTTGTTAAACTACTTTTATAGTTAAACCTGGATGAAACTGAAATGAAAATGCAAGCTGAAAAACCTACAAAATAAAACCAAATGAATCCTTCCGGACTCTAATAGGCTACAGATGTATGTCTCATTGTTTCCGTGAACTGAACTTACACAGTCGAGGCCTTGGTTCCTCTGGTCTTGAAGTCCTCCAGCTCCTCGTCTGAGCTGCTGCTGGCTGTGGCCTCCGAGTCCAAGGCCTCCTGCAGGCGTTCGACCACGGCACGGCTGGACTGGGCGAACTTTTCAAGCTCCGTGAAGGAAGGCAGAGATTCCAGCCAAGGACAGAGGTGTTTATTGCCCACCTGTGAGAGTGGTACCCCGACAGGAATGGAGTCAAAACGTACACCTCCATTGTAGCAGTGTCTCTCCAGCCCCTGCAGCTGCTGGGTACAGTGAACCAAAGCGCGCTCTCCTAGCAGGATCTGCAGCCTCTTCTGTAAAGTCCAAGCTCGGTTCTGCAGTCCTATCTGCCTGGAGAGCTTCTCCTCGAGTACAGCAGTAGGTACCAGCTGATCACACTCCAACATGTGCATAGGAGCTGAGGTTTGCTGGATAGATACTGCAGAAGGTGCAAAGACGCAAGATGATTTTAAATCCCCTTGAGCGTATGGAAGAGAGACAGCTGAAAGATTAGGGCGGGACTGATGCACATCACCGCCATCTGGTTCACATTGAAGAGCAGCAGTGTGTCCACGCAGCAAACAAGCCTCTTGGCTATTGTGCTCAGGAACAGGGACTAAAAACATGTCGGATACACCTGGGAACATGGACGCCACCTGATGAGAATCTCGTCGGCTTTTATTGCAGATCATGAGTAGAGATCCTGGCCTGGGGAGGACTGGCAGCTCATACTGGCTGGCACATGACTGAAGATCTGATGAAACCTCGGTGTTGGAAGGGAGGTCCAGGGGGTTCATATGGAGATAGGAATCCAGAGGGGGGAATGCAGGCAGGTTCAGCAACATCTTCTGGAGATTACGGCCATCTGTTGGGCCCAGCTCCATGACTCTTCCATCTGAGGCAGGAGGTGAGGACAAGTGGATCCCATGGCCATCTTTCAGGATTTTGGTTAGGGCTGGAGCCATACCCCGTTTGAGAAGCACTAATTATAGACACAGCCAGAGAGGAGACTTTACAGACATGTACCATCATTCATCTGACATGGACTGGCAACACATACACATATTAGTGAATCTCCACTGATAACGCTAAAGAAGACAATTCATTCTATAATTATGACAATAGCAAAATAAAAATAAAAACGCCAATGCAATGTGTTAACAGCTGTTATAGTATTGATAATGTACAAGTAGAGGTATCTCCCTTTTTTCCTTTCAACATGTACGTTATGATTTTAGTTGATTAATGAATGGCTATGTAAACCAAACACAAAATAACTAATATATTACAAGAAGTAAAATTGTAGTCTGGAGGAATAATATTTGATTCAGTGATTTAGGAAAATTTCAGGATTTTCAGAAAGTAAAACACCAGTAAGTGCTTTACACCTGAAATTTAATTACAAGTCAGAAACAAAGGAAATGCTAAATTAAGAAAAGATAATTAATTTGACTATAGCACATTAAATAGATGGATTTGTGGTATGGTGCATATTTGCAACAGTAGGAGTAAAGGGGGGAGGGGGGCAGACAGACAGATAATGCGTTTATTTATTAACTAATCAATTCATTAATTTAAATGAATAGCAACTATGGTTTTAATCTTTTTCTTTTGTTGATTTGGTAGGGTATTGGTTGACGTATTGATTAATTGACTGATAATTTATAGTTGGTTCTGAAGGATCTTAAACGAAGATTTTGTAAATCCCACATATAAATAATAATAATTAAAAAAAAAACATAATAAACCTTCTTTTTCTCAGTACTGAACATTATGTTGATAATTTCTCCAGGTACAAAGGTGCTATTTAACACAATACATTAACGGTGTGGTGTTTGTTTTGATCACCTTATTGATATAGTACATATTTCTGCATCTTAAAAAACAAAACTGAAAACAAGGGATAAAAAAAATAAATAAATAAACATTATAGCAAAACAAAAACAAACCTGTACAGACCTACCTTTATCTGAAAACCAACCCAGGTAACGCAGACAACAAGTTAGTACACTAACAGTACATGGACCAGCCATCAAAGCAAACGTTAAAAAACGGGAAAATAACAGCAGGATATAACCGAAAACCAATCGATAAACTCCAAATTCTAAAAGAAAAAATAATAATCTCATAATAATTGCCGAAAGAGTTTTAAAAAATAACGGTTAAATGTTAGGTTTACATACCTGATCAGGAGATAAAACGATGACTTAACATCGCTTATTCCTGAGATTTATGGGAGATTTGTGTTTTATTTTGTCGACGTTAAGAAAAATATAAAAATCCAGGTGTGTTTGATGGGAGTTAAGCGTTTTCTGTTGTTTTTTTTTGTGCCCAGATTGTCCTCAGTTTGTGTGTTCCGTCGTTCTTGCTGACATTTGCCTCCTTCACTCCTTCAACTGTCGAGACGAAACAGATCTGAGGGGGAGGAGCTCATGATGCCTTCATGGTCCAGGAATTGAGCTCGGAATTTACATAACTCAGTGTCCGTTGAACAATTTACTATAGAATCTGACTATGTGAAATTCGATAAGTGAAAATTACGGATCCCACATACATATCGTGGAATCTTATAATAATCCTCCCACTCAACAGGCTTTGTAAGTGATACCATATAATTTTGACTTTGTAATACAAAATATGTAGCAATAAAAAGGTTAAACTAGACCTTTTGTGTTAATAAATGTAATCCAGATGAATGCCGGTGCAATACAGATAACCTTTATTAACCAACAGGAAGAAATGTGTGTCTATCAATTCAAGAAAAGATTATAACAACTCCAACAAGTATTCAGAGAATGCCAACTCTCGCCCCTATTTTGTGCCAATCTCAAGTTTCTATGACAAGCCGTTCTTGAATTAAAACCAATAATGTGATTTTAGACTTTCTGATAAATGACCTTGACCTTTGACCTATTGCAATATTGATAATTTTGTCATATGTATATATGCGTCAGTGCATATAATATTATAATAATATATCCAGTATTGATTAACTTATAGCATGATATGTTAATCCTTGATACACACACAAACAGTGTTACAGAAATTAATTTTGTGACATGTCACCTTTGACCTCCAGACATCTCAAAAACTATTGGTAGTAGGTGATAACACTAAAAATCTTCATTCAGCATTGTTTGGTATCAATCTGAAAGTTCTGTTACCCTCCATTTTGGAGTTCTAACCAACAATGTGATTTTGACCTTTTAGTTAATTGTGACTTTGACCTTTGATCTTTACTCAAATGGATCATTGCATCAGATGCAAATTAGCTATATGCATATGCTCATGTAATTTCATTGTGATATCTCAAGTATTCATTGTTATAGCATGATATGTATCTGCACACACACACACACACACACACATAGATACACACAAGGTGATTACAATAATTAATTAAATATTTCACCTTCTAGATTTTACATCATTTTACATTTTTCTATTCTGTCTGTCAGGACATGAAAGAGGGATAATAAGCATCACAATGTGTTTAAATAAGAAACAGTTTATTAATTGCAATTGACTCATTGTTTGTCCAGTAAATACAGTTTGTTTGAAGACATCAATATCATATTTTGTGAATATATTGCATGGATCAGATAGAATATCGCACACATGCCAAACAAAATGAGTAGAGAAAAAAAAACAATACAAACAGTAGTAAAACAGGTACATCAGAAGTAATAGTAGTAATAAATAACATTTGTATTAAATAATAATGTTATTTTGCATCATATTTCATAGATCAGGTGTTAATGCTGAAATATTACTAACTTTGAACAAATGAAAACATAATATAACACAAACACGTCGAACAAATTGATAATTCCTTTTAAAAATTGCCAAAGTTTTGCCATCTTCCCCATGTTGTGGTGTCACTGGAAAGTTCTCTGTTGAATGAATTCTTCCCCTCTGGTGGATTATCTGTGTATTGCATGTATCTCATTTTATACATCAGGTTTTTCAAGACAAAGCATATATATTTTACAATATTTTATCACATGATTGTGACTTTTTTGTGTGTATATTTCTTATCTCATATTTATTACTTTATGTTTGAATTTTTTTATCACACAATTTTGACATTTAATTTCATAATCAAAATTGTTTTAATCTCATATTTAGGATTTTTTAAAATCTCATAATGGTGACTTTTCATCTCAATTGTGACTCTTTTTCTCCATTTTCCCCAATTTCTTGTACATACCCACAGAACTGAGGTCTGTGACCCAATCAAAACATCATCTACTGTACTTTAAATCTTCTAAATAAGTATATGATAGGAGAACTTTTACCACATTTGCAATTTGGACTTAAGGGCTTTGAGTACTTTCCAGATGCTTGTTATCCTTTCCCTAAACACAGCCTGACCAATTCCCAATGTGACTGTGGTACCTGAGATGTACAACAATGTGACAAAGAAAGACGTCGTAGGTGAGATGTATATTCTCTCTCTCAACTTGGTGGCAGAATCCACCAAATAAAAAATTCCGTAGAGTAACTGGAACACTTCTTGACAAATCCCAGTGATGGTGACTCTCATCTGACTCTGAAGCCTGTCTGCAGAAAAAGAGCTGCCACTCTGGGTCACACTTTTCATGTGTTTGTGCAGGTAGCGGACAGTGGAAACACTAGACACTATGCTTATCCAGAGGCATATCATGATGTACAAATTGGTGAGAGTGAAGGAATTTTTTGTTGATTGAATGAAAAAAGTATCTTCCTTGATTTCCGTTTCATTTACAGAGATGGTAAAAATGACACTGTTCATTTTACCGCTTAAAAAAATGACCACATCCAGAGCCAAAAATGTACAAATCACAGACTTGATGTTTTTCTTCATCCACATGAGCAGAGCACATTGAAGAGGAACAATCTGGATGTAGTAGTAGAAGATGAGCCACACATAAGATGTCATACTGTGATCCACCAGGTACAAGGAGAACATATAGAATAGACTAAGCTGCTTCAGGGTTACTTTCCCCATTGTCTTAAATGACAACACGACCAAAGACACGCAAAATATAATGGAGCACCAGAGGAGGAAGCCCAGTAGAAAGCCCAGAGGCTGCTTCATTCTCTTCCTGGTGCACAATGACAAGATCAAACAACAGGCGTAGAAGATGTTCACCGCCAAGTTAAAGGCTAGAGGAATGCCTATCATGACTCTCTCCTGGTTACTTGGACAGACGTATCGATAAACTGCCATTTTTTCCACATAGAAAAGTCCAAATAGTAACAGGTAGTTGTGTCTCCGTGTGTGCTCAGGTTTCTTCTAAACACCAGGTGCACTTCCAGAGATGTTATGACAAAGCAGGAAACCACACTAAATGGACCATCAGAGGCACACGGAAAACATCCCATCATGCACGTGGAGGCGCTGTAGGTCAGACTCAACGAGGATTGTCCTCATGTGTGCTCAGTGATAGACAGACAGACAGACGGATCCATAGATAGATGGTTAGATAGAAAGAATGTATTGTCATTTCACACAAAATAATAGAAACTAAATACAGTCAACATGATTGAAAACAGATTAAACTAGTATTCAGAGGATGCCTAAACTCACCCCTATTTTGTGCTAATCCCAAGTTTCTATGACAACCCGTTCTTGAATTATAATCAATAATATGATGTTGACCTTTCTGCTAAATGCAACCTTGACCTTTTTCAATATTGATAATTTTGTTATAGGTATATATGCATCAGTGTGTGTAATATTATAATAATATATCCAGTATTGATTAAGTTATAGTGTGTCTATGCTTGACACACACAAACAGTGTTACACAAGTTAATTTTGTGGCATGTCACCTTTGACCTCCAGATATCTCAAAAAGTATTGGTCACAGGTGATAACACCAATTATGAGAATTGTACAAATCTTCATTCCACATTGGTTGGTACCAATCTGAAAGTTCTGTGACCCTGCATTCTTTGACCTTTACTCCAATGGATCATTGCATCTGATGCACATTACCTATATGTATATACCCGTGTAATTTCATGGTGATATCTCAAGTATTCATTGAGTTAGTTAGTAGTTAGTTAGTTAGTTAGTTGATATGTCTCTGTACACACACACACACACACAGAGATACACATGGTAATTACAATAACCTCTCCCAACATTGGTTAGGAGAGATTAATAAATTCTAAAATACTGATTTAAAAGGTGCATCAAGTGAGCTAAAACTACTTTAATAGAGACTAGAACAGAATACAATAGAATAGAATACAGTAGAATTTCAACAAAAAACTTTTTCTAAGTCAAACTCTTCTTTTAAAATGATTAGATCAATGATTTTGCATGTTTTTTTCTATTTACTATGGATCACATGTTATAAGTTTTTTAATGGTAGTATTCATAGAAAACTAAAAATTTAAACTAAATTTACTTCATTACTGTATGGAGATGGAAATAGGACTAATTACATTTATCAATAACAACACGATGATAAAACAAATGTAAGAATGTTTTGTCCTATTAAAATGTCTGCAGATAGTTTTCCATGATTCAGTGATATCAATGGAAATCAGTGGCTTCCTGCACGCTAGCATTAGACACTAAAGTATCATTAACGCAGATGGACATTTGTTTCACTTAATTTAAACCAAATGAGCCACAACATGCAAAAGCACTGACAGTGTACATTATATTGAAAATACATTTTACTTGCAAAACATACTAATGGCAGTTTGTTAACACACTCATATTTCTGAAACACAAAACTTCCTATCTGAAAAATGTACTTTGAGAAAATTAAAAACCAAAAAAATTGTACAATGCTATTTGTCATGGGTATCTAATAAATAATAAACTGTTTTAAGACTATATTACGATTCAAATATGAGCATCCTTCCCTATTGTCATCATCCAAAGTGAAATCCACAAAGTCAGAAAATCCTGAAAATAGGAGTTTTAACATTTCAGCCATCGACGTGTGGTGTGGCTGCAGCTGGGCAAATGGTTCCTTAAGTCATTAATGCTATTTACATGACATAAAACTATCTTCACATGTCACTTGTGTCAGTTTAAGAGACATGATGTCCAGAGTCTTCTTCTTGAATTGACACTGATGAAGGTGATGGTGTTCCAGGCAGACCTGTGAACTGTTAAAGCCTTTTAAACTAAAAGGAAGGAGGATGAATATCACCAGACTGATGACGCCTTCAGCATTTAATTGACTTTATTAAGAAATTTAGGCCAAATTAAATGGCAGTTTAAAGGGTTAAGTATATTGAGTAGTATGTATATTTTGTTTTTAAACTGTGCAACATATTGGTGTAAAATTGTTTAAAAACAGGTGCTTTCATATTTTACAGTCCATGTATATCACACATCTGTGTTTCACAAAAGCGTTTGTACGCTGAGAAAATATAAACCTAAATATTCCTTTGTTTTATGATAGAAGAATCAGACGTGAGGGCTTTGAATACCTTCCACAAACTGCTTATCCTTTCCCTAAACACAGCCTGACCGACTCCCAGTGTGACTGTGGTACCTGAGATGTACAGTGAAGTGATGGTGAAAGTTATCCCAGTGGAAAAGTAAAACGTCCCATACAATTGTGTGACTGAATCTATCGCATAATAAATGGAGAAGAGGAGGTAGAACAGTCCTTGATATATCCCAGTGATGGTGACCCGTATCTGACTCTGAAGCCTCGCTGGAGTGAAGGAGGTGCCACTCTGGGCCACGCTTTTCACATGTTTGTGCAGGTAGTGGATGGTGGAAAAACTAGATAATAGACTAATACACAAACAGACGAAGACGTAAAGTCTGGTGATGGAGTAAAATACAAACTTTGTGATTTCTATGGGCTGTGTGCTCATTGTTTGGTTGGCGTTGGACTCAAACATTTCCTCCAGAAAAAGGTCATGGAAAATAGAGACGGCTCCATAGAATGAAAATACAGTCACCTCAAGCGCTAAAAACATGTAAATGACAGTCTTGATGTTTTTCTTCACCCACACCAGAGGAAGACACTGAACAGGAACAATCTGGATGTAGTAGTAGAAGTTGAGCCACACGTAGCATGTCATACTGTGATCCACGAAACACAGGATGATATTTTGTAACACAACAGAAAAGTGAATATTCCCAAAATGCAAAGTCAGAACAACCAAACCAACACAAAACTGAATGGAGCACCAAACCAGAAAGCCCAGGAGAAAACTTAAAGGCTGTTTCAGTCGTCTTTTGTGCGGTGGGAAGATCAAACAAAAGGCATAGAAGATGTTTGCGATGGTGTTCACAATTACAAAAGGAGCGTTAAGGAACATGAACTCCTTAAAAGACACATAAACTGCACAACTATAATCCATCTGTAGTTTACAAAAGTCCAAGGTAGTTGTTTTAGTGGGTGTTCAAAGTCCTTCTGAAATCTGAACACCTACCAGAGATGTTATAGGACGCCAGGAAACCAAACTAAATGAACCCTACCTAGTGTCCCAGCATGCACCTGGAGAGCAGGTTTATGAATGTCATATAGTGGATTTGGGTATTCAACTTTAACATCAAGAACATCTTTGTTTGGTAATTGGCTCTAAAGTGAGGCAAGGTAAATTAACATTAGATCAGATTATAGGTCAAGTAAGGTAAATTAACGTTAGATTAGATGTAAAGAAAGTTAAATTAACATTAGATTAGATGTAAAATAAGGTAAATTAACATTAGATTAGATGTAAAGTAAGGTAACTCACGTAACTCACTCGTCATCTGAACCTGCTTGATCCTCACTAGGGTCGCGGGAGTCACTGCATGGGGGCCTAACTCACACCCAGTGCGAGTCTCCAGTTCATCTCTACATATATAGACAAAACAATCACTCTCACATTCACACCTATGGGCAATTTAGATTAACCAATTAAATTATCAGTGCATGTGTTTGGATGGTGGGAGGAAACTAACCTGACTGTCGCCAGATGACGTAAATAAGGTTAGGAGGAAACCCGAGTACCCGGAGAAAACTCACGCAGACACGGGGAGAACACGCAAACTCCACGCAGAAAGGTCTGGTGTGGGATTTGAACCTTCTTCCTGTGAGGCACAAGTGCTAACCAATGCCCCTGACACGTAACGATTATATTATATTATTCTACGGCCCTCTAGAACGTTGCGACAGCAGATTTTTTTCCAATAACCGTCCGCTCCGCCATTAATGCCCGTTGCCACTGGCAACGAGTTTTGTCACTTCAGATTCAAGGAACCATATCACTCCGCAGGTAGTTCGGCCACTTTGAAAGTAAATATTCGATACGTTGTAACGGCTACTTGATCTAATCTGTTAGAGTAGTGGCGGTAATAAACTGTAATAACCCGTAGAATAAATCGAAGAATTACAGTTGGGAAGACTTTCTTCGCTCGACGCGATGGCCCACGCTAATGTTAGCTTAACTAAAGATAGTGTGTAACAAGGATAACATTAGCTTAGCTGAAGTAGGTGTGTAACAGGGCTAACATTAGCTTAGCTGAAGTAGATGTGTAACAGGGTTAACATTAGCTTAACTAAAGATAGTGTGTAACAGGGCTAACATTAGCTTAGCTAAGTAAGTGTGCAACAGGGTTAATGCTAAGAAAAAGTCTGTTACTCCCAAAATGTCAAAAAACAAAACTTTGTTTAGTAACCCCCTTCCCCGTGAATTAATGCCAATCTTTTTGTATGTATTTTATTTATTAATGTTTATTTATTTATTTTTCCGTTCTTTTCTTAATGTTGTATGTTGATTTTAGTATTAGTTACTGAGGCCTTGTTGTTTGTATATTTGATTCTTGTTATGTGTTGCTTTTGAAATCAAGCTTTACAAAAAAAAAGAGAGTGTGTAACAGAGCAAACATAAGCTTTTATTTAAGGCATTCAATCAGTACTTCTACTCTTACCAGAGTATTTTTCCACACAAGTAGCTATCCATCTACTTAAGTACAGAGTGTGAGTACTTTTACCACCTCTGCTTATGTGGCTCTAACACACTGTTTCAGAAATGAGTAAAATGCATTTGGTAATATTCAGATTTTTGCAGTGCAGAGGTAGAATCCCTAAATCTTCTACCATTTTAATCACTGCAACATTTGATTGATATTCTCTCTTTAATATTAATATGAGGATTCGAATTAGGTTTTGAGTGCTTTCCAGAAGCTGCTTATCCTTTCCCTAAACACAGTCTGACCCACTCCCAGTGTGACTGTGGTACCTGAGATGTACAGGGAAGTGATAGTGAATAATACCACAGACCTGATGTTGAACTTCCCATAGATTTGGTTGATTGAAGTGAACAAATAGAAAACACTGTAGACTAAGTAGAGCACTGTTTGACAAATACCCGTGATGGTGACTCTCAATTGACTCTGAAGGTTCACTCCAGAGAAGGAGTTGCCATTCCGGGCCACACTTTTCATGTGTTTGTGTAGGTAGCAGATGGTGAAAAAGCTCGACAGTACACTTATGCACAGACAGATCAAGATGTACGTGTTGACGATGAGGCGAAAAGTCCCTTCAGAGGCCAAGAGAAGCAGGTCACTTTTAGTCAAATTTGTGCTGGCAGTGTGATCCATGGAGTTGATGTGAAAGATCTCCTTTAAAATGTTCTTTCCTCTGCTAAATAAATAAACTGTCATATCCAGAATCAAAAGCATATAAATGACAGATTTGATGTTTCTCCTCACCCATATGAGGAGAGCATGCTGATGAGGAACAATTTGGATGTAGTAGTAGAAGTTAAGCCACACACAACATGTCATGCTCTGATCCACGTTGTACAGGACAAACAAATATGGCAGAGTCATTCTTTGCAGGCGTTGGTTGCTCGATGAGAAAAACGAGAGGGTCAGTAAGGACAAAAAATATGTCACTGTGCAGGAAACCAGAAAACAGAGGAGTAAAATCAAAGGCTGCTTCAGCCTCTGCTTGTTGCGTGGAGGGAAGATCAAGCAGTAAGTGTAGAAAATGTTGACGATCATGTTAAAAAACATGAGGGGAACATTGATTAAAGCAAACTCCAGCTTGTTCATGGAGGTTAATTCAGTAAATTCCATTCGTAGCTGAGAAAAAACAAGGACACGTAGAAAAAGCCAAAAGGTCGACGATGTGTCTCTGTGGGTGTTGGAGTTACATGTAAACATGAGGCTTATTACCATAGAACTTATAGGAAACCAGGAAACCAAACTAAATGGACCATAAGAGTCATATACATAGACTCCCAGCATGCACCTGGTCAGCACACTGGAGAAAACAATCCCAAACTTGCCACGTGATTATTTTTCATTTCTAGTCCAATTATCTCATCACACTTAAAGTAAGACATAATCAAAAGGTATTATTTGAAATTTTAGACATAACATGGGGAAAATCTTATTTCAAGAAATCTTACCAAGATTATTTTCACACTTGTTCCTTTGGCATATTTCTCCCTGCTTATTGTCTGTCTGTTTGTTGAATGATTCTAATTGTATCTGTGGAAGAAAGATGGTTTTTATGCAGGTAAAAAACCAATGTTAAGTGGAACTGCTCCAAACTGTCCACTATTATTTATTAAGATTGGAAGCCTTGTTATTCAGGTAGTTAATGAGGATGGTTAAGAGGTTTGTTATTGTATAGATTTTTAACTTGACAATATCAGTTAGGAACGTTAAAAAAATTATGCTTGATTTGAACCCTCATACTTTAAGTAGAGGGCAATCATCCTATTAGCCTGAGCTACGGTTTATTGGGATGGCTAAGGTGTTTTTTTTTATTTTATAGTCAAATATATGAGTTATGACTTTAAAAAATGTATATAAGATTTGAACATTCAACCTTTAGATTGTGGCCAAGCATCCTACCAGCTTTAGCCAACTAAGGATGGCTGACAACTTTATTTTGTAATATTTAATGCTACTATTTCTATTTAATTCTATTAACATTTTTAATGAGATTAAACATGATGATTGATTAATCTATGTTAATGTGCTAATTTTGCAGCAAGGAATTAATGATTAATGACAGAACAAATAAATTATAATAGAGGTGATCAAGACAACATAGCAATATGTACACATATTATACCAGAATTAATTCAATATGTATTACTGGGAAGAAGAAAATTTATTAAATCTTAAGTCTGTCATTTTGTTGGTTAGTTTAAATAAAATGAATGTTTTGTGTATGAAATATGTAATCACATTGTTTTGTGATTGATTTTGATTGGACACAATGAAAACATATCCCTGCAGTTTACTTCAGGCTCTATGGCACACGTTCCTTTTTTTTTTTTTTTTTTATAGACTTCCCTCAGTGACCGAGGTCATACACAAATACACTGGTCAATCATATGTGGTTTACTCTGTCTATGTTCTTACAGGAAACCAGGTGAAATGAGCCAGAACATTCTCTACTTAAACATGTAAATGACAACCACATAAGCCAAAAATTTACACTTTTTTTTCCTTTTCGTGTGTTTGTTTCATTACAATACTTCATATTTTTCCTTTAACATTTTACACCCTGCCACAATCTGAAATAAGAGATAATTGGAAATGTGTACAAAAACAACATTAAAAATAAATTCAGCCACATTTAAAAAAAAAAAATATTTGTTGTATAGTGTAAATGAATGAGTCTCAGAGTCAGTTGTGCAACATTTTTATTCTTTAAATTAGCACGTCTGACTAAAACGCCAGAACGATCAGACCATAAAATACACAAAGAAATCAGTCGTGTAAAAATAATTCCATGTCTGACACAGCAAACTAATTATGATACATCTTTAACATCCAAACACTCAGACAACACGATCCCTCTTGTATACAGACAAGTATTTCTCACTCCTCACACGCACTTAAATCCACAGAACGTGTCCTTTTCTTTAAAAGTCTGTCAGTGTGAGAACATAAAATATCCAGTACGCTACATGTCAAGGACGTGGACATACAGGGAATAAATTAAGGCTGACATTAGATTAAGTCAGTGCTCAGTCTCCGAGGGCGTAAAACCAAACTGTGCACCGTTTAGTGGTTTGTTACGGTCTGTCAGATGAGTACAGCACACAGTATTCGACTCCATCTGTCTTCAAATCACAGCGGTGGCACATGTGTATTCATATTCCAGTACTTAAGAGAATATCCTTAACATTAGATCGTGTGCTTATTCACATTCTTGCCAAGATTTACATGGACAGATATGCGACACTGGTGTAATTACAAACTATGAAGCGTCGAAACAAACTGTTTAGAGTAACTATCTGTGAGTTCTTACTTCATATATTTATCATAAAGATGAACTTCAGCATGGTTGTCTCAAGTAACGCTCTTCTACTAAACGACCACATCAGTGTTTTTGCATGTGTTGTCTTATTTATGACGCGTCACATATACTTTCTTTGCTGCAAATGCGCTCAATTACATTCGCGGAAGCCAGCGATTGAACGATGCATTTGCCGCACTCATAGCCTTATTATCGAGAGAAGACGTGGAAGACATTCAAGTGTCAGAGAATAGAAAATCAAATAGAAATCAGAGGCTTCTTGTGAGGAGCTGGAACAAACCGAACTATCGCCAACACTGATGGAAAATTGCTGAGTTAATATTCAGTAAACAAGCTACAACATGCAAAAGCACTGAAATGTCTACAAAACGCATTTTACTTGCAAAACTCATAACAGTTTGCATATACATATACACGCAGTCATACACATTTCCATATTTTGTGTGCAGCTGGTCGGATAGGTTCTCTGAAATCCATTAGTAACGTCCGCGTGATAAGAAACTATCATCACCTTTGTCAGTTTAACAAAACAGACCAGGTGTCTAGACGTGCACTGTGAGAGGGTGTTTATGTGCAGGTTTAGCTTCTTAGAAATAGTCTCTTCTTCGTGAATCGTCGCTTATGAAGGAGGGGTTCCACTGGGCGGGGTAGATACACGAGTGGCGGGATCCGGGTAGACCTGTGAACGGGTACAGGCCGTTTCTCTCCAGGTCAGAGTTGCGTAGTGCAGGCTAAAGGACAGAGGCACAGAAAATGAAAACAGAAAATTTTACAATGGGTTTTTTTTTGTATGACATATTTTCCCTGTTATTTTATGCTGTAAAAAAAGGCTTTTCAGTTCACTGGAAAAAAAGTAAAAAATTAAAAAAATTAAAAAAAACTCGAAACTCGAACTAAAGCAAAAAAAAAAAGCTAATGGCACAAGTGAAATGATCTTTGAAAGATTCCTTGAAATAAGAGTTTCCAGATCTATTGTCTAAAAATAAATTCTTCGTCTATCTACTACATAAACTAAGTCTATTTACTAGATAAACTAGACTGTACTGGACTATATAAGTAGAAATGAAGAAAATACACTTAAGATTTAGATTTTTTTTCCAGTGCATACCAATCCAAATGGCCTCATGTCAAAGACTGTTTGAAGAAAACATGGAATATAAAATGCAAAAAATGTTGTATTACAAAGATAATGCAAAGAAACAAGAGATGGGGTAATTTTGGATCCCGCTTATATACCTACGGTTTAATTAAAATTATGTTGTTTTTTTTGTCTTTTTGCTATTGTGGTTTAGCCTAGCCACGCTATCACTATTCATTACATGTATAGGTCTAGTCATGCTTCATAGTCAGAGGAGGCGGGGCTAAAAGGTTGTCTTTATAATCCTCTGTATGCAATAGGACGGTACTACAAACAATCAACCTAATCTTCAGGATGACGTAGTTAGAGCGCAGAGAAAGTTATGAATGACCAAACAAATTGGTGGATTACGGAGCTTAACGACTATTGTCGCTTCTGTAAAAATAATTTAAAGATTGCTGATGTTTTTCTCACATTCTTCACTCATCTTTGATAAAAGGAAATCACCATCCATTGCTGTTCTTCTTCTATGGTTGTTTTCAGGTGTTTCTCTCCGAATTGTTGCAGCATCACTTTGTTACGCCCGCCCTCTGACTCTATACTTCACTGTGATTCGTCGACCAGTTTCAAGGAAATCTAGCCAAAAGTTGAATCCAGCGTAACTAGACTACTACTGTAGCACATCACACGTGCTGCCGCTCAGAGTCTAGAGCAGCTAGGCTAATTGTGGTCAACACCATGATTGTTATTGTTTGTATTGTTGATATTTTTGGTCTCCCGTCACATCTGTCCATGTCAGGTCCAGCATCAAAATGTGGTTCAACAAAACTCATAATACAGACAGTAGAATATTAAGGTGGAGCCTCATATATGATATGAAGTTTAATTTGTCAAAGTAAATGAGCTCAGCAACAAAAGGCAGTCAGACTATCATACTGCAGTTATGATGGTGGACAAGACAGGTTACAAAACAAGTCTTAAAAGATGAAATGCAATTAGAGGAAGGTTTGATCTTTGTTCTTTCTTACTGAGTAGTAAATGTCGGTCATCTGCAGCAGGTTTTTGGTGCTGCCGTTTTCCTGCATCTCTATGGTTTCTCTTCCCCACTCCATGGATATACGGTTACTCTTAGGGAAGTCTGCATACGGAGACATCTGCAGATCTCCACTTTTAAAGATGATCTTGTTGATGTCATTTTTATCTTTCCTGGTAAATCAAACAGTTTAAGAAATTAAGCATTAGTGGGAATTCACAGAATATACCAAGAAAACAGCTTCTATTGGAAGTTTGTCCATTTTCAGGGCAGAACATTTCAGAATAATGTAAAAAAAAAACAAAAAAAAAGCTTACTAATGTTTAAATGCTGTTTTTTTACATCCCTGGCAGAAGTCAGATTACTGTACTAGTGTAAAATAAGGAGGATATACTTATTAAAATAACTTACTTGCAGCAGGTAACTATGAGAGCAATGATGAGGATGAGGACCAGGGCGCCCCCCGCAGGTGACACCACAACTGCAATCAGCTTATAAACTGCAACATAAAACAGTAGAATATTAAATATTAAACATGTAGGGATACACGTGAAAAAGAATTTGTCAAGTTTTCAGTAGCTTACAGTTTCCACAGTTGAATCCTCCAAATCCAAACATGCACCTGAAAAAAGATAAAATGACAGATTGATGTATTTATTTCTCATGTGAATGTCAAACCAGAGGAAAATAATAAAATACTTAAACACAAGACAGATAATACATTTTCAACAAAGAGTGAGAATAAGCATAATTTATAAGCTCCCACATCTTCTCCTAAATATACTTAATAATATTCTTCCTAGTCTAAGCATGTTTATACTATATAAACATTAAATAATTTGGTTTCTGGCTCTATATATAAAGAGTAGCGTGATGCTGACGTTTCAGGTTTATTTTCAGAACAGTTCTGAGTTCTGATTGGCTGAGACACTGCAGTGGGCTGTCAATGAGTATGTGTAAGAGATCTCAACCCAAATGAGAATTAACAGCTCAGTATGTGAATATTTTAGGGCGAAGGAGTGTAGGCGGAAGTGACACGCAGATAAAGCTCTGGAGAGGACTATATGAACTACTTCTCTAAAAATGTCATTAATTAGGTAACTTCATTGCCATTCCACAACTGTAGCCTACATTATCATTACTATTAGACGGTGACTGTTATTTATAATGATTGTTTGTTATGTTTGCATGGAAAAATGACAAGTTATAATAAAAAAAAACAATCTACAAGTTAAATTTAAGACTTTTTTTTAAGACTAAGAATATAATCTAATGCCTATTTCACAGCCACACTGGCAAACTTTGGCAAATCAGCTGCTCCTGAGGGTTCCGAAAATGAGGCTGAAGCTTAGAGGGGATCGGGTATTTTCTGTTGTGGCTCCAAAGCTCTGGAATGAACTGCAGCTTCACATTAATATCTGATTTTAAAGCAATTTTTTAAGACCACCTCTTCTTTTTTTTAATTTTTATACCACATAGGATGTTGGATTTTTGTTTTTTTTGTGCATGGATATTTTATCTGGGGTGAACAGTCTATTTATTTATTTATTATGTTTTATTGTATTTTTATCTTTTATTATGTTTATTTTATTGTACAGCACTTTGAAACCACTGTGGTTGTTTAAATGTGTGCTCCATAAATAGAAATGGATTGCATTTTCTGAAAGGTAAGGAGTCACAATTTTTTATTTATTTACTCTGATGTCTCAATTGCCATCAGTCCACTGGGGGGGGGGGGGGGCAGCATTAGCAAAAATTGGTTACTAAGTTGTGGGGTTGGAACAGGTGGAACTGAGTATATTAACATTATTTTTTAGCAGTAGTAGTAGTAGTAGTAATTTATTTGGTCTGTGGGCAAATATTGCATGGACTTTTCCTTCTCTTTTGTATATATTTTTTTGTTTCTGAACAATAATAATGATGATAAATAATAACAACAATAAAATAAAATAATAATAAGAGAATATTTTACAATTGTGATAACCATACCAAAAGGTATAGGCTGAAGCCTGAGCTTATTATGCCTAACCTTTGAACTTAAATAAACATAATGAATGAAAGAGTTTTTAGGAGTATTTAGTCATGGAAATTTGACAAAAAGTCATGGAAAAGTATTGGTTAAAGTGTGTATGAACCTGTATTAAGACCCTTTGGGAACCTTGTATGTGCATTTAAATCACTTTCACAGGGCAGAACTGGGAACTGAACCTTTGACCAGTAAGTCTTTGTGCTTTTGGTCAGGTCTTTTTAAGTACTTGTAGATACCCTGATTAAAGCATGGAACTATTGACATCTATAGATCAGTACTATATGTCCATATACAGTATATTCAAGAGAGATTTAGAATGAAAGAAGAGTGTCCTAGTTGTTATTAGGTGAAGCTAAGTGTAGATTTGAACCAAAACTTACGGAACACAAGTGCCGTTTTCCAGTTTGTAGCCGTCTCCACATTCTGAAAGACAATTCAATTAATAAACAATTGCACTTTAAAGCAGGAATTCTTTATTTTTGCTCTACAATTTGCTCAAAGTAAAACAGGAATTAGTTACAAAATGACTTTCATAATTCAAATTGTATTTTCATGTTGAGAGATATTAACTGTTGAATCACAAGATAACCACAAGCAACGTGCGCTGGGATCCAGTCACCACAGAAACACAGCGCTCACCTAAACAGGACAGGTCGTCAGGATTGTGTTTGTAATATCCTTGGAAACACTGGCAGTAGGCTGTACCGCTGTTGTCTGTGCAGGTGGAGCGCTCGGTATCGCACTGAGTCTGCTGGGCTATACACAGACTCTCCACTGAAACACAATGTGGAAAATAAGATCAGATATTAGACACAGCAGGTTGATAGGGGAAGAACTGAACTTGCTATAGAGGAGAGGTGTCAAACATGCGGCACGGGGGCCAAATCCGGCCCCCAAAAGGGCCCAGTCTGGCCCCTGGGATAAATGTGTGAAATACAAAAATGATAGTGAATATACTGAGAATTTTATTTCAGATTCCACATGCAGATCAAAGTGGGTCAGATCAGTAAAATAAATAAATAAGTAAATCACAGCTCCATGGTTTGCTCTTTGTTAATTTAAAAATGTTCATGTCATTTTACTGTATTTACAATAAAAATATCTCTCATTTCACAAAAATGCAAATAACCTGGACAAATATGAACATGTTAAAATGTATTAAGTGTAAAGTTGAACAATATTCTGCCGGTTATTAAATGTTTTGTTTATTCATAGAGCCACTAATAAAAAATCTGTACATTGTAAATGGTGTGTGTAAATGATAAACTGAGACATAATCTTATTAAAATTGCTTTAGTTTTCTTAAGAAGTGTCAGTTTATTCATGTTATTCCCATTGTTTTTAATGGATAGTTGGTAGATGTGAACATTTTCATTACATAATTTAACTTTTTTTGCTCTAAAACTTAGAAGAAAAGTTGACATTATTAATATATGATGTTATTATTTTAATGGTACGGCCCAAATCAGATCAAATTTGGTTTAATGTGATCCCTGAACTAAAATGAGTTTGACATCCCTGCTGTAGAGGGAGGTGGCCGACAAAAAAGAATGACAGTGCAATCAAAAAGAAAAAAATGTAAGGTTCCCTGCTGCGTTCTAAACACCAATGCTACTAGTTGTTTAACTGTTCCCTCTAGTGGCTGAAAAGCTAATTACAACTGGTTTGGTTGTGTTCTTCTCATTGTCATCAGTTGGTTTTCTACCTCGATAGGAGAGTTGGTGGAGCAAGACCATCCGGCAGTGGGCTACCGAGGAGCTGCAGTTACTGAGGGACATTTGGATGTTGTTCATGACCTGAGTACTCGTTACTTCAGTGGAGATGGAAAACATGTTGACAGCAGTGATACGAAGCCCACCCTCCTCTCTGTGGGAGGAGATAACAAACCTGTATGTAAGTCTATCATAACTCAGTAAGCAGTTAAACAAACAGAACCTGCTACCAAAAAAAATAAAAATAAAAACATAAAAAATCTTCTAGGGAAGACACTTCTCGAAATAAGATCTTTACTGGATGAGCATCTTAACGCATAAAGACCCAGTGCTACTTTTGTGGCAGTTCCCAAATGAATTTTCCTCTAGACTTTAGCTTTCTTAAATGACTTATCACAATTCATTACATTATCCATTGTATTTTGTTTTTTTTATTTACTGAACAGAACATCTAATTTACTTTCATTGAAATGTTCAGGGAAGCGCAGATTCAAGTTAAGTTATTATGTTTGTTTTGTTTTTTTTTAAATTAAGAAATCCAAATGTTCAGAGACAAACTGAACTTACTTTTTGCTGAGTGTTGAGCGGCTGTACCCTCGGAAGACTGACAATGACGCATTGAGCTGAAGTGAAGGAGAGAAGAGTTTATCAGTGTTTATCATGTTACACACAGCAGCCTATTAGAGGCAGAAATAAAGCGGCTGTACTGCTCCATGAGTTGACTCTCACCAGCTGAATGATCTCCCTCTGGATTTCATGCACGGTGGCGCTCTTGAAGATAACAGGGTCATGTGGCGGTCTGTTAACGCTGAAAGTTCCCAGAAATGTCTTTGCTGTGGGAAAAATAAAGAGGATGTTTCAATTAGGTATGTCCCAATCTGGATTTTATTTTTTTTGCTTCCAATCTATTTTTTTTAGTATTAGTTTTACTGATACTGATCTGATACTGACTTTTTACAATGAAATTGTGATTGAAATATGGAGTTTTATTTATTTTATTTATTTATTAGCTCTTTGGCAGTATGTTTGCCACTGCTGTAGCACATCTACAATCCCTGGACAGGTACGTTCTTGTGCTGTATGTTAGTGATGTGCATGTCAGTGGGTTACTTCCAGATCTAGATCAGTCAAAAGAATGGCAGCTTGTTTGGGTTGGGTCAGGTCAAGTAACTGAAAACACACCAACTGGCATAGCACTACCCACGGACTTCTGAATGACTCTGTCCAGAGTGAAAATTAAATTTACAGGTGCTTTACCGATTCCTCTAACACGGTTCCTACAGCTCAGGGCAAGTTAAATTCAAGACTTGTTAAGACTTTTTTAACGCCGCTTGAAAGTAAATTTAAGACCCGAGCCGACAATGAACCAAAATTGAAAAGGAAAAAAAAACACCACATGAATTACCTGGGGGCAGTTTTACCAACTGTTTATTTTTAAATAGAATAGGACTTTTTGGTCCAGTTGCTGCTACATTCACGAACCATTTTAAGCGTCTTTGAGTGTCCAAAAAATGGTATATAAGTTTGAGGTATTATTATTATTATTTGCATCAAGAAACATAATTTTGAATATATAACACACACACACAAACACACACCATTTAAACACACACTTGCAAAAAAACTAAGTATAGTTAAAGGAACACTCCACCCTAAATGTTATCAAATGCTTATTTCAAACTAATATAAATCTTTTCTAAAGTGTCGAAATTTTTAAGACTTGAAAATTCGATTTAAGACATTTTAATGCCAATTAAGACCTTATTTTTAGAACAAAGATTTCAATGTCTTTTAAGACTTTTCAAGGACCCTGTCTAAACCTCTCACTGATGTGTCGCTAATTTTCCTTTTCCCTACCTTCAGAAGCTTTAATTTGAAGGAGCAAGATGTTTGTTTATCCCCCCAGAACTGGGCCCAGACCAGCCCCTAAATCTGATTAGATCTGATTCTAAAAAAAAAAAAAAGCCAGATTGGCAGTTGACACTGATCTTTAAATCCCAATTTCTTTCTTTCTTTCTGTTTTTTTTTTTACTTTATTTTTTTTCCCCCTTGTTTTTCACTTTGCAACAAAGTCAAACATATAACACAAACAGCAGCGTCAGAAAAGTCAGTTCATGTCCTCACATGGTACAATGTGTTATACATATTGTCAAATCAGGGCGAGTCACAGCATTGAGATTGTCGGGCTAAATCCCAATTTCAATAAGACTATAAGCTCACCCAGGGAATATGAATGAGCTAATATGTTGTATTTTCACATTTGTACCATCCTTATGTAATAGCAGTACCTCTGGTGCAGGTGCGTCCATCTTCCAGGTCAAAGCCCAGCGGACATTCACAGCTGAAGGATCCTCGTGTGTTTACACACTTGGAGCCGACGGGGCAGGGGTCTCGCTCGCACTCGTTCACATCTGTACACACATGGATATTCAAGTGTCAAAACAGTTTAGTTATTCCATAAAAAAAGCAAGTGTATGAACAGAAAATGTAAAAAAAAAAAAAAGTAAGGCCAGAGGATGAGAGCCATAAAAGGACACTGTCTTCTGAGCATCAATATTTACAGTATGGGATATATCATAGTTATACACTTTCCCGACAGACAGATTTAAAGAATTGTGAACATCTTTCACCTCAAATAAATCCACAGGAAGATTTATCAGGGTTTATGAATCTGACAGGAAAAGTGTAACCTTATATGTGTAACTGGGAACGACAAACCGTCTATGTTTAATGATTAATAGGCCGGTGCCGTACAGTTTTATTTTCCTTGCTCCATTTTTGGTCCTGGAACGTCTAATTCTGAACCAGTTTATTTTCTTGTTGGAATCAAGTTTTACCATCAGTGGAATAAAATAAACTGAATGAATGAAAGACAGAATTAACTGTGGTAGAACTTTCATTGACTGAATTACCTGCAAGTTTAACATTAGCTGTTAGCAATACGGGAATAATGTTTTTTTTTTTCAATATTATCTTACTTTTAATAGTTTTAACCTCTTGAGACCCAGGAAAGTACAAGTTTTGACTTATTTACATTAAATAATTGTCTCTTTTTTTTTTTAAATGGTATGATGCAACAGTTGTTTTTTTTTCAGATGCATTTTTTTTTATTTAATTATGGAATGTGCAGTGGACAACTTTTTTTCTTCTCCTTCAATAAAGCTGTGAGGTTTTTCCCCCCTTTCTTTTTCCTCCTTTTCTGTTGTGGCCCTATCTGTGTAAATGTGTCACTTGTTGGAACATGGAGAAGGAGGCTGAGGTATAACAAGGTATCAAAGCAATGAACTAAAATAATTTAAATGATGTTAATTTATTTTTGAAGTGCACAACCTTTAGGACAGTTGTGTGTATTTAAACCACGGACTACCAGCTTGTGTCTACTAAGACCAATATATCTGACATTCAACTTTTATCTGTTTGTCAAGTGAGAATCTAGATGCACTGTATGACTGCAAATTAAAATAGAAAGAAGTTTAAAAGAAAAAAAAAACCTTGTTCTTGAAAGAAGACTCAGGGTCTCACAAAGTCATAAACTTAAACCAAACAAAGGGATTATAATATATGTTATCAATATTCCACCTACACTGTGAGAAAGCGGAGAAGCTGACCTCACTTACAATTTCCATATGAAAGAGTCTTGTGTTGGGGCTTTTTAATGTCATGGTGTTAATGGAAATGATATTCATCGAACAGCTCATTGTGATTTCAACCGAGTGTGTTTTAGAAACCGAAGAAAACTGAAAAAGTCTGATAAGTCCGACTCAATTTGAATCGATTTGCAACAAACGAAATACACTATATCACCAAAAGTATTGTCTCACCTGCCTTGACTTGCATATGAACTTGACATCCCATTGTTAATCCATACAGTCATATGGCTTTGCCCTTTGTAGCTACAATAGCTTCATACTCCTCTGGGAAGGTTTTCCACCAGGTTTAGGAGTGTGTTTATGGGACCATTCCTCCCAGAAGCATTTGTCAGATCACACACTGACGTTGGACCGAAGGCCTGGCTCTCAGTGTGTGCTCTAATTCATCCTAAAAGTGTTCTGTGGAGTTACTTTATGCACTACTGTTCCCAGAAACTTGGCAGCATGAAAATATCCAAAGTCTCTCTCTCTCTCTCTCTCACACACACACACTTGTAGAATACATAAATGTCAAATTAAACTCCATAGATTAAGAACGGGATGTCACTTGAGTGTATTTCAAGACAGGTGCGCAAATACTTTTGGTAATATATATATATATATATATATATATATATATATATATGTGACCCGCCACCACGAAACCAGGCATAAGTCGCGCTGAGCCATTCAGAGCTACAGCCAAATTTAGGCTGGAAGGTTATTCCTTATTTGTGTTTACACCTTATCAAAAAACGGTACCGTAACACCTCTATGTTCAGTTCCTGTGGTCATTACATTGAAATCCAATCAATAAAGGTGTTTATTGAGTCAATTATTTAAGCGGTGACAAAAGTTTAAGGATTGCTGAGCAAAGACAAAGCCGACTTCCACCTCTTTTCGCCGAACAAACCGATCTCCGTTCCGTGCGTAAACATCCAAGTGTTCGGTATGAGGTAAAAGCTTATATTGAATGCTCTGTCCAATGGTGTAAGCCAAATGATTATAATACGTTGCAATTCTGTCCTATTATTACAATATATAGAACTTCTGTGACATGTCCATCAGAGTGTCTTTTAACATCTGTGAATATTTTTTGTCAATCGGATACGAATTATTATGCATTGCTAAAGACTTCCTACCCCAAAACAGTTCAAAACTTTAACGGACAATATCTAAAAATATGCAAATTGCATAATATGTCCAACTGTGGATATTAAAATGACCATAACTTTGGTTCTACTTGTGATAGAAATATAATTGTTTCACCATCTTAAACCTTAGTTTCCACTCTACCAAGCTACACAGATAACTCAGTTTTGATTTCCAGACACTTATGCCTGGTTTCGTGGTGGTGGGTCACATATATGTACTCGCTCAGTACATTTCTGACTTAAAACCTATGTTAAACTAATATCTCTCTCTCTCTCTCTCTCACACACACACACACACACACACACTTGCAGAATACAGAAATGTCATATTCAACTCCATAGATTAAGAATGGGATGTCACTTGAGTGTATTTCAAGGCAGGTGAGCGAATACTTTTGGTAATAACATAGTGTATGCTCTGGTGGAAATAAGGTGACAGTTGTTCTGTTCTGTTTGGTAAGATCCTCTTAGTGGTGTTCGTGTTTTAAAACTGTCAGGAAGAGCGCAGGAGCTCACCCTCATTGCAGGTTTTTCCAGTCCAGGCCGGTTGACAGTTGCAGGTAAACTCGTGGCCTTCGTAGCTCAAACACATCCCGCCGTTCATACATGGGTTGGACACACAGGGGTTCTCTAGAGTCCACAGAGGAGAGCAGGTTTAGTGGAAAGGCGGTCAGAGATGTACCTTTCTGTACTGCCCCTAACGCTGCAATCTTAATTGGAGAAACATCACAAGAAGATTTATTAACCGCAGGGCACATTCTACAGATTATGTCGGAGATAAATCTTACAGATCCTAAGTTATTGCAACTGCTCCATCTGAATTTTATGAAACACTGTATAATGTGGTCATTTAACAGGGATTTCATTTGACAACAGACATGAGAAGAAGCAAATGAGGAAGAGAAAGTGTCAAAAGAAGGCCGACATCGATTTAATTAACCTTAGTGTGTCTGTTAATCACCAATAAAATGAGATTAAGTTCAGGAAAAGGACGCAATCCTCTGCACCCTTGCCTTGTAAACATCTTTGTCAGCCAGCAAGAATGAAAAATGTAATGTGTCGCATGTACATCATTTATTCAATTCCATTGTATATGTTATGTATACGTGTTTGCCCTCAGTGACTTCTTCATATTTTAATAAAGGATCTGATAGAGCATTCGATCGTGCTCTGATCAAATAAAAATGTTCTTATAGTATTTGTGTATATTTCTGGTGTACTTCAATTCTTCTGGGAAGTAATTATTACAACGAAAAGAAGCAAAAAAAAACAACAAAAACTAAATTTACCTTGTAAACAATAGCATGATATACTGTATCGTGATTAATGTGGCCCCTGAAGTGAAATGAGTTTGACTGCCCTGGGTTAGACAGTGTGATGCTGTGAAAACTGGTAAAAGTTGATACTGACTCGGTTGTGGTGGAGGTCCTTTGGGAGGCTGAACATTGGTGGGTGATGTGGTCGGCACTGGCACCGTGCTTCCCCTGTCGATCTGTTTACCAGTGGTGTGGGCCTCTGTACTGGTCAGGGTGCTGTGGGTAGCTGTAGTGGTCATGTACTGGCTGTGGGCTGTGGTAAGTCCCACGGTAGTAGTTTCAAGCTTTGGGGTGGCGACGTTTGTTGGAGCATCCGTCGTTTTAGTGGAGGGTTTCTGTGTTTGACTGGGGGTCAACCGGTGACTTGGGAGAGCAGCAGAGCTCTGTGGGTTTGAGGTCGAAGCTATGGTGGGGGGTGTCGTGTATGGGACGGTGACCTGGGGTCCTGCGGTAAGGCGACCAGTGGTGCTGCTGAACCTGGAGGTGGGGGTGGCTGAGAGTAGGGGGGGGGTTGCGGTGGAGACAGTGGCTCGCAGAGTTTCATCTTCTGTTATCAGTGACCTGGTAAAAAAGTGAAAATGGATTTGAAATTAATCAAAGCTGCCGACGTCCACCAGGAAGTGGCACAAATAAGAGTCACGTGGTGGAATTCAGGTCTGAGCTGAAACTTTAGTGTTCTCTTATTAAGGTGCCAGCAGAGGGCGCTACAGCCACAGATCTGAACTGTTAGTTAAACTGTTGCATTTCTCAGAATAATTCTAATTAATCATACATGTAAGGCTAAAATAGATGGTTTTGGCCTAAATCATACATTCTTCTATATTTTTTTCAGATGCAGTATGGGTTACTGTACGAAGTAAAGATAAGATTAAACTGAGAGGTGAAAAAATGATCATATGTTAATAATGTTTTTGTAAACTGTAGATCATATTATTAGCTGTGGGCCATGAACGTTGATATATTTATAGCACTGACCAAATAGTTTCAATGCTATGGAATAGTGAAGCTTCAGCTACATTTCCTCCAATTTGTGCACATGACTGAAACTAGTCTCTACTTATAGAAATAAACCTCTATGCATTATTTACTTTTAAATGTATTTTTTATATATTCATAATTTTCACTCAATAGAACTAGTGGTGCCAGTCACAAAAAAAACCCCGCCCCTTGCACTTATTGTAGCTTATATTTTGATATTGATCCAGCTGATATCATCATGTCTATGCATGTGATAATGTCAGCATATCAATTGACTCTATACATGTGCCAGGTTAGAGAGTAAATGGAAACAAAATGTATGTTTTTTTAATAGAAATTTGGAATTCCGCCCATTACAGGTAAATAGGAGGGAAAAAAAGCATTTTAAAAAATGCATACACATTTTTGTACTTTGACCTACTTTTCCCAAAATGGAATGACATCTATTCTGGGTTACTGGTAATCTATGAATTCAACCAACAGTTTGGCTGCTGCAGTGTTAACAATGAAACAAACCAAAAACAATACCCCTTGCCTCCTGTTTGGGGTGGGGTGGGGCGTAATAAAGTACCTTTCTGTCACAGTGACAGGTGCGGTGGTGAGTATGACATCAGTAACCAGTACTGGTGTGACGGTCATCTGGGAGTCGTCCCTTTCAGACGTATTACTGCTGACTGTAGGGGGCGCAGTGGTCAGACCCAAATCCACACTTTCCTCTTCGGTCTGGGGTGAAATTCCCTGAGTGCCCTCCTGGTTCAGAGTGCTTGAGCTGTGGGTTCCAGTGGATGACTCAGTGGACGTTCCAAAGTACGAGTCCTCTCCTTGGTCAGTCCTTGAGATGTTGGTTGGATCCACAGCTGGCGAGATGACGGGAGGTGTGGATGAAACTGACACCTCAGAACGGTCAGTATTAGGCTCGGTCACCATGACAGGCAGCGTTGAGTTGGCGGTGCCCTCTGATGCCACAATCTCTTGGTGTTGGGTAGCGTTCAATGGTCCCATTAAAGTCCTGCTAGAAACTCCTGGGCTACCAGTCTCTGAAACCATCCCATTAGAGGACTGGTCTGTTGTGTCTGTGCTGTCAGTCCTGGGCGATGAGGCAGTAAAGGTATAATCCTCAGTCTCTGTAGCCCTGACCGGAGCGCCCCAGGTCGAGCGGGGCTGATGAGAGCTCGAGTCTTCTGTAAACACAGCGGAGGTGCTATTGCTAGAGGAGGAGGTCACTGACAGCAGGTTCCTCTCCCCGGCTCGGCTCATGGTGGTGGAGGTGTAGTCGCTGTCAGTGTGGATGGCTGTCTGTGACATAAAGTCTGTGGCGTCGCCAAATCGTAGGGTGCTGTCTGGACTGTCCTGGGGCAGTCTAGAGTCGTCTGTCAACATCCAGGACATGGGCTCCAGTGAAACAGCAGGGGATCTGACCGGGATCTGGTCAGTGTTAGTAAAGTCCTTCCAGTCTCTGCTGGTGCTGGCCTCTGTTGTGGATATAATTAGTGTGGAGGTGAGAGGCTCAGTAGACAGGCCCAGGGTTTCTAATGACCCGCTGTTTGTTTCTGAAACAATCTGTGTCGTCTCTTCAGTGTCTGAAACAAGATTTTAAAAGAATTCATTTTTATTAGTCTAGTAATTTGACAATATCGTTGTGTGATATGATACATATCATGTGATGACGTGAAATTGCATGTATTTTCATATTATTCTGGGTCAGTGTATCTTTTGGTAAATGGGTTTTCTTTTTGGAAACAAGAAAAAGTAGTGGTTTATTGATTTTTGTTTTAAAATAGAAGAATTAAAATTTATTTTCAAATGCCACAAAGATTCTTATGAACAATCGGTTTGCACAAATCTTCCAGTTCGCACAAAATCTGGAGTTCGTAGGCATTCACAGAAGTTTACGATGTCTTGATTTTATACGAACTGAAAGATTTGTACGAACCCATCGTCCGTAAGACTGTTTGTGACCTAAGCATTAGCACTCTTTTTTTGAAAATGACAAAATATGGTTTCAGAACATCATAGAAAAAAACAAAACAGCTGTTTGTGTCTGTTTTTCCATTTCTGTAAAGTAGTAACTTTCTTTTTAGTAATTAGAAAGAGAAAACAAAAATCAATCAGTTTTTTTTTAAATGTGGTTTATTTGTTTTAACACTGAAAAAGTAAAACATCTTGAAATTAAATTTTAATTCTTGTATGTTAATATGAAAATCAATTAGGCTAACCACTAGCTTTTCTTTTGTTTCTCAAAAGAAAATCCAATGACCAAAACATACACTGGCCATTCTATAATACATTTCCATTGTTTCAATAAAAACTCACAGTTGTTGTCATCAACACTTATAACTGAATTCCATACATGACGGCAAGAAACTAACATGAAGGCAACAACTGAGCATGGAGGAAAGTGAATGTAATATTATAAAGTATTGAATATGAACAGTCCGTTTGTGTGAAACATAAAAAAGTACAGCATGGCTACTTTTAAACAATTTTACAGTTCATTTAACAGAGCAATCACTGCATGATGATACAAAATTACATAAATGGAAGATTTTTTTACGACTTCAGATGAACCATTCTGAGCTCTTGTTTTGTTGTTGTAACACAAGCAACCCTTTTCACACCAGACATTTTGACTCATTATGGGAGTAAATGCATAATTATTTTAATTTGCAGCAGCTGCAATCAAGGAAGGTGTGCATCAGTTCCAGGGTTTTGGTTTGGGAACCGCTGGTGTGTATTTCTGAGACACTTGAACACTTGAACTAGAACAGATCCATTATTAATGCCATTTGGATCACCTGTTTTTCCTGCCATATCAAGCCAAAATATGTGCAGGATGAATCCACGCTGGAAGGCTTAGTGGCCAACTCTGACTTATCCCATCAGTTTTTTTTGCGATTATTTTCTGAAATTTGCCAATATTAGGTAATATTAAACTCCAGTGTAAAATGATAATCCACAATGTGGGCTCCATATGATCCACATACCTCATAAAGCACACTCTTCAACAGAAAAAAAAGATGAAAGCTGTGTTTGTCTTTTATCTATGACTTAAATAAAGCACAAAATTGCAAATTTGTGAGCAAATAATGATAATAAATGAGGATAAGGGTAAAGATGGAGGTTTTCACTGGCACCTGCCACTGCACAATGATTCATATCACAGTTCCATTTCTGATATATTTTTTATAATCTCTTGTATTGTAACTGGACATATTTGCATTTCACACATTTTGTGCTGTTCCTGCATCATCTAATGGTTTAAAGCTAATTCTAATTATTTTGCCGATATGTGACCTGTATCTGACCATTAATGACCGCTTGAACAGCACAAATCTGATTTTTTTTTTCATATCTGACCCAAGCCACTTTCATATGTGGTTCTAAATCCAATACATGTCTGATATTTTACAATGTGACTTGGGTCTGAATAGCCAGGTCACATTTATCCAATTTTGACATTGTAAAATGCAACAAATGTCAAAATTCTGTATCCCAGGAGTGTCATTTGCATAGAGTGCATACCTGTGTGGTCACATATTGAAGTCAGAACCTCTTTTACACATGCACGATTGCATTCAGTTCGTACTCAAAACCCATAGAAGTCACATTTAATTCTAAATATGAATGAGCACACACACAAAAAAAATCAGATTTCACCCAAAAATCCAAATTATGCATTAAGACCTGCTGTCTGATTGTAGCTTAATACTCTTTACTTTTATACCAGGCTTATTACTACTGTGTTATCACCGCTACTATTTGTAATTCACTGCCAACTGTCACCAGCAGGAGGCGACAAACTCATGAGACGTCGCCAGTCTTTTCTGTTCGGACTGGAGAAAGGGGGAAGATGCTGCTGTCAGAGGTATTATTGTATTCTGCAAAGGCAATGATTCTGGGTGGAGATGACCACAGGCAGTCGGACCTTTCTCCTCTAACAAAGGCTTGATGTCCTAAATATGGCCATCACTGACTCTGTAGGGAAACAGCCATTTCCTTCCTAAAGCTGAGCGAGCAGAAGGCAGTTGGCAGAAAAGTGTCACCATGGATTTGGGTGTGGATTCATGTTCACACTGTCTGTGGTGGGTTTTTCAGCCTGACTTATAGTTGTTTTGAAGACATAAATAAGCCAAAAGTAGTGAAATGTCAAGTAACGACACTGCAATAAAGCATGGCTGTTGTTCTCAAGACACTGAAGACCTCTACAACACTGTGAAAAAAACTTCTCACTTCTTTGGATCCAAACACTGACTCACATTTACAACATTAACTTGTGAATTTAACAACATGACAATTCTCATTTTTAACGCAATGATCAAAATTTGTTATACTTAACATGTTGGCAAACGTTTTGAATGAAGTCATCCAGTAGATATGAAGAATCATTAATTATGATCTCTCAGGGTTGAACGATAAAACAATGATTAGAGTTGCATAGCGTGATAATCATAATCATAATACTTCAGGGTTAATCTTGTTCCTTCTCAGTTGAAACACTCACAGATGCTTCATGTTTTGTAGTTTTCCCACTTAACTTTACTGATATCATACGTTTGTGTGCCATAATAATAATAATAATAATAATAATAATAATAATAATAATAATAATAATCGTGGGTTAGATTTATACAGTGCTTTTTTATGAACACATACTCAAAGTGCTTACAGTGGATCCATTATTCATTCACTCTCACATTCTCACTCTGGTGGTGGCAGACTACATACACCACAGTTTTTATGGATAACATTCGAATTTAAAAATGCATCTCCTTCATTTGGGCGGTGGTGCATTCGTTAGTACTCGTGCCTCATAGACAGAAGGTCCCTGGTTCGATTCCCACACCCGACCTTTCTGTGTGGAGTTTACATGTTCTCCTTGTGTCTGCGTGGGTTTTCTCCAGGTACTCCAGGTTCCTCCCACCATCCAAACACATGCACTGATAGGTTAATTGGTTAATCTAAATTGTCCATAGGTGTGAATGTGAGAGTGATTGTTTGTCTATATATGTTCAGCCCTGAGATGAACTGGAGACTCATACTTCGTCCATTGTAGCTGGATTAGGCCCCCAGTGACCCCCCCATGACCCTACTGAAGATAAAGCGGGTTCAGATGACGAGGCAAGATTTCCTTCATTCTTAAAATATTGATTTTTCATGTCACTTGCTCAGACTTGTGCTTAAATTGAACCTTCGTTAATTCATGTCTTATGAAAGGTGTTATGATACCATTTTAAATTAGTGTTATTAAATAATTATTTGTTATTACCTGCGCCAAGGAGGTACTAAATTCAACTCTGTCTGTCTGACTGTTAGCAGGGTTACGCAAAAAGTTCTGAACGGATTTTGATGAAACTTTCAGAATGATTGATAATGGGTCAAGGAAGAACCCATTAGATTTTGAGCAATGTAGGTCAAAGGTCAAGGTCACACTAAAGGCCACCAGCTAAAACATATCCAGGGTAATATCTCAGGATTCAGACAAGATAGAATCTCATGTTTTTTTTTCTTTTCATTCACATCGTCTCACCTTAGGACATCAGATGTGTCAACACCTATGGTTCCATCACGTGACATGTGAATGAAAAATCAAGCCTTGGCAGAGGTCTGCTGTCTCTGACTGCCTTGTTTATCATATCCTTATTTGACTTGACACTATTATCATTGTTTGTCAATTGTTTTTGTTGTTAGGGGAAGATCCCAGACAAGCCATTGCAGCTTTTTATCTTCCACCTGCATATCTTTTGTTGTATTTATGTTAATTTTATTGTTTTTCTCTGATTATATGCCAATAAACTTTTTTTTTAAAAGTTGCCCTAGGGCAGACTGACAGAAATGAAATAAGTTATGTATGAAATGCTCTTTTAACAAACATTTTTCATGTTCTGAAAGGAAATAAACAAATAAATGTAATGTTTTTTGCTAAGTGAATAAGAACGTGAGACTGTGATTGTGTTCATTTTCTGAATTTGGTCAAAATGTCGCAAGTCAGTCTTCAGTAAAAAGTGCTGACTGAAAAAATCAGAGGCTACAGGCATGCTTTTCTCTTTTGTTAACATTTTCTTATTCCATCTTCTTGCCATTTTCGTCAATTTACCTTATCTTGACTATTTTTCGTCTTGTATATTGTTTCGTGTTTGTATATCTGTTATGCTGTTTTTGTCTGTTTTTTTTACATAATTTCTTTTTCATAATTTTCACTTTTTTATTGACAATTAAACATCATTTGGGTTCTTCAAACAAACATTCCTGAGTGCCAAAAATTTGTCTTTAAACTGGAGTGAAAAAATTATTCTACATTAATTGTGATAATTGCTGATATTGACTGATTTCAGATTATTTTGTGTGAATACTTTTGGCCATATGGTCCACTTCTATGTTGAACTGGTTCAATATATATACTCTCAACGGCGAAGGGAATATCCACTCTGACCTCAAATGAAATGAAGTCTAATCTAATGCAATCCAATAATACAGTACTTACTTTTCTCACATTATCCAAAGTAATATCAACTAGTAAATAAATAAATGGTCTGCTTGCATTTCACTACTGACAAGTTTTTACTTGTGATGAAGTGACCATGTTTCTAATTTTTCACCAGATATCAGATTAAATACACAAATACTCATGAGTAGAGAACTGCAAATATCAGACCAGATCATCAGTGGTGGCTGATCTGTCTACTTTACAAAAAAAAAACAGCCTTTGGGGTAAAAAAACCAAAAAAAAACCAAGTGTCAGCAAGGTCTTTCCCAGAAAATGAAAACCAAACAATGAGCTTAAAGACACTAAAATGAAAACTCTACAGGGTTTCACTATGACTGACCACGTACCACTTCTACTGCAGATGGTCAGTTTATTCAAGTATTGATTAAAGCTGCTTTAGTCTGCATTGCTGGGCATCGAGTCTGCCTGTGTGAGGTCTTAGTCAGATCTGGAGTTTTGCTCTTCCTGGCCCTGATGCTGTGCCGTCTGACTGATATCTGGCCCGTCTCCAGTAGCTCTGGACTGGAACGACAGTGCACTGAGGACGAGCGCTGGTCCTGTACTGCATCCTGACACTCAACTACTTCGCTGCTACCATCCAAAACAGTGGAGCGAAGAGTTCATTTGCAGAGCGGCCTCTCCGCTGGGACGCAATGGGGAACTGGGCCACTGGACTCTATTTTTCCCTCTCACTTCCTCTGCATGTGTCTCTCTCATTATTTCATTTTCTCTCTCTCAGAGCGCAGTCTGGGCAACAAAATGCAGACTGGAACGTGGTGTTGGCAACAAGTGACAGACACTCCCAAATCCTCTGCTGTTTATCTCTCAGCTGTTAACACAAGCTCTGTCCGTGTCAACTTTTCACATCTGTTGCCTACTATAATACTTCTGAAATTCAGACTTGTATATTATCTTAAGCAGTTCTTTCAGTATATAAATTAACATAATCAATATAAAGCAGTTAACATTCTTCACTTCAACAGGTCACTGAGAAAACTGTTGCTACAGCATGTGATGATGGACTGTATTAGGATGTATCCTCAGTCTGTGGTTGAAGGACTAAATCATTGTTTCTAATAAAGGGCTGCCGCTCTTTGTCGAAAGCAAATTAAACGTTTCTTGGCAAAAGTACTTTGTATCATACGTGCCAACACTTTGCATTGTGGATCCCAATTAAAAGTGCTTTTCCACTTTGTTTCAGGCTAAGACAAACGAACATCTATTCTGTAATTTGAAGACTGCACATATTGGTGATGGGAAAATAAAAACATCATTCTTATGGTTCTGGCTTCAGGCTACTGTAACACATGCCAATTCACTACAAACAGGTGGAATATTTGTACATCTGCATTATCTGCCATAAATCACAATGGGTTTTTTTTTTTCCTGTGCATTTTTTTTCATTATAATGGTTGAATTTTTATTTTCTTCATGGAAAATCAGCATTTATCCCAGTTCATGAGGATTTTTGCATCTTAAGTCAAGATAAAAGCTGTCCATACTTTCGCTTTACGTTGGACACTGAAGAGCAAAAGACGGAGAATTCATTCCTTTTTTGGCTGATTAATGTGGACGGAGATGACATTTATACAAACTATCAGTTTCAGCAGAATTTAGGTCAGACAGAGGCTGAGGGCTAATAGCAGATCACCCAACTGGAATTAATGAGTTTGAAGCTAATAGAAGTTGAATTTTTTTTATTTTATTTTTTTAAATCATGTCTTTTTGAGGCTCACATCTAGACTAATTCATCACCTTGAGTTGGATGGTCAGTACTCAACATTTATTTTCTTGATTGATTTCGTCATTCAGGTATTTAGAGCTCACTTAGATGTTCAGTTCAATATTTATCTTGCACTTCTTAATAACTACATTTCTAGCTAATTTTCGTTCCTGGGAGGAAATACTATTCACAGATTCATCAGCTGTCGAAATGTTCCTGTTGGAAACTTGTGTTTTTATTTTTGCTTTTAATAATGCAACCTCTAGTCTATGTGAGGCCATTTTTAGAAATGCACAATCAAAACACTATCATACGATTAACCTGTTTAACAATATAATCACAGCAGGATGAAGTGCAGTGCCACAGGGTAATGTTGCGTTATTGTACCAGTGAAAGTTGTTTGTTTGAGCTTGGGAAGATATGCACGTTTCAAAATGATCAGAAATCTGTGCATTTTAGAGACATGCCAATATAAAATCAGGATATCTGGATCAACTGATATCACTGGTCTACAACGTTTTATAAAATATCTACTTCAGACATTAAATGTACTAAATCTTACATATTTAATAAGATGAATCAGAAAACAAATGACAAAAGTGCTGGTTAGCTTGTTTTTAATATAGATGATGGTGTGTTAGGCAATATGTAATATTACATAAACCATGTAATATGTAATATTTACAATGGATTTGTAAATATTCCACTAGAAAGAACCTGTAAAGTCAATTGATCATAATGTGCAGGCAGTGTTTTGAAGTAAATCTGGTAGATATGAGACCAATATTCCTTTGGATTAAAACCAATTATCTTGTTAATTCTAAGAATTTCACATTTTCAACTGAGACTTATCTTGGAAACTTGAGCCAACCAGCATTAGTAACACACATGTGGTAACATTTCATTAGTTTTATTCCAGAAGCATTTTACTTGTAGACCAGTGTACTTAGTGATATCTACCAATATCTATTTCGACATATAAGATGCCTTTTCACTGATGAGATGTAGAGATTTATCTGTAGCATTATATGAATTGTGTTTTCATACATATACACACACATATATACATATACACACACACACATATATATATATATATATATATATATATATATATATATATATATATATATATAAAATCATTCAGTGATAATGTCATGAAGGCCTGAAATACATTACACTAGTGATGATTGCAGTTTTTTGTGTAAGACTGCTTACTTAAGAGGAAAAAACAACTAAAATAAAATGAACACAAAATAATATCATTATCTACAACAGCTTCCAGCCAAAGTGTCATTTTAAGTGTCAATCTCAGTATGAACCAAGAACTGTGCAATCAGTGCATTCTTGGTGTATTTACTTTAATAACCAAGTAAATAAGAAAAAATATAATATTGCCAACAACAATCACAGCACAAAATGAGCTTTTTCACCAAATAATGAAGGACTACTTTATGTACATGTGCATCCTCCTGTTAATAACTATGTTAGTAAAGGAGAACACAGTTTTAGGAACCCAGATCATGAAGTTGGGCTGTATAACACCTGTTGCTTGGTTTAAAGTGGTGAGAAAAATGTAATATCTAATGAAAGAAAATGTTGAAAATATGTACAAATGTGCAGTCTGGTTATCCTTATTGACAAGAAATAAAAAACATGCAGTCTTTCCTGTCTTCTCTTTAATTTTGTTACAATAAATCATCCAATGCACTTGTCTCACCAGTTAACCAGTAGGTACATCCCCATTAGCTTAAATGCTATATCAGTTATTTAAGCTAGGTTAGTTAAAAAGTGGAAATTCAATATAATAACCAGATAATAATAATATTTTTATTTTATTTTATTCTATTTCAGTTTCCTGTTAAATAACCGGTTAAGACTTTAAAAAGACAAGAAATGTGTCCAAACGGTAGTTCTACTTCAGATTTTGACTAACTAGTAGTTGAATGATGCTAACACGTCTTCATTAACCGTTACACTTGTGCTTGTTCTTACCGATGTTTCCAGTGGTAGAAAAGTGTGTTTCTGCGCCGGTAGTGAACAGGAGGTTCCTCTGAGATGGTGATAATAAACTTTCACTGGACGGTGAACTCGAATTGAGTTCGTCTGTGGCTGTTGAATAGTAGAAGCGTGTTGTTCCAGGCTCCGGGCTGTTGTTAGTTGGGGTCCATGCCCAGAGGGGCCCCAGCAGAGCCAGCATGAGCACCGACAGGCACAAGACCTGAGTCCCAACACACGTTACCATGATTTTCGAAACCAAAACGCGGTCGCCGATAGTTTCCGTCAAGTCGAATGCAGGTCGGTGGAAGTCCCGGGGACACCATGGGAGGAGCACTGCGGCTTTCAGTGGACTTTCATGAGAATTAAAGAAATCACGATTAAAAAGTCCGGAGGAGATCCGCTGCTGCGACGGCGGGGAACGGAAGATAAGAGCGGAGTGGCAGCCTGTTATCACACACACACACACACACACACACACACACACACACACACACACACACACACACACACACACACTAGGACCCTGGGCTCCTCCTCCTGGCCCCCCCACTAACATCCATCCCGTTATTCACCCCTCTGTCCTCCTCAGGTGCTTTAGGACAAAAATATGAAACGGTGCAGTGTTTCATTCACAGAAACATTAGTGAGTAGGAAAGCATCCAGAGAGCGCAGACTCCGCCAAGGCAGATCATCTCCCCCTCCTTTACTTCTATGAGCAGTGGTCTGCCTCCACCAACTGAATGAACCACACATGAGCAAAGTGCAGTGCAAAAATATTGTACAACATAAATACATTTTTTTTTTTAAAAATACTAAAATATGTTTGTAAAAAAGTTTTGATTACATTTTTAGATTAAAAGGGAGGTTATTTACCCCCCCCCACCCTATTTCTCACATAAAAAAAAAATCTGAAAAAAACAAAACATTACATTATATAGCAGGTGTTTTCAAAGTGTTAGATACTGAGCCTGCCCTAAAACGACCGAAAAGCAGCTGTGCCCCCCCAAAACACACACACCTTTATATATATATACACACATATACATACATACATACAACAGCCAGACTTCATGTATCATTATATAATAAATTACCCGTTTGTTTTCCATGTGGGTGTGCATGGTTTTCTATTTTCTACATTTTAAATGTGTGTTCTTTAAATGCTTATTCACCATAGATCCTGTGAATTGACAATGAGCATTATTTAATCTTAGATTGTAAGTACACGTCACATTCTCTAGTTGTATGCTATTTTTAACCTGTGGAGGTACAACACTAAAATCATATAGCAACCACAACAACAGAGACGCAAAACCCAAACTTCAGCCCAAAGAGGAAGCCATTGTGTGAAGGTTATACAGTGTGGTGCATTGATGGTTGCACTTTTTCTTCCAGGATGTGCACCATTGTAGAACGGTACACTCTACACCATTTAGCAGCTTATCACCTATTTTAGAAACAATGCAGACTTAAAGCAAATGGGTTTCAATGGGATCCATTACCCATTAGTTCTAATGCCTGTTTAAGCAGACTGACCGTGTCTCTGCACTTCAATGGACTAATGTCTAACACTGACAATGAAAAACCAGACTTGAGCTGCATGTTTGAAGACCATTTGTTCACCTTTGGTCCATTTTATTGGATTTGCCGCCTTAAATGTTGCTATGGCTACTAAACCTAACATAAAACTATATCATTCAGTAACTCTGGTTTGTTTCAGCTTAACATGCTATTTAACCCTTGTATTATGTCAAGGGTCAATTTAACCCAATTCGGTTTTTGCATTTAACCAGGAATCAGCAACTCTGGTCATAGACAGGGTTCCCACGGGTCCTTGAAATCCTTGAAAGTTTGTGAATCTGAAAAATGAGTTCAAGGCCCTGGAAAGTTTTTGAAAACAGGCATAAAAAGTCACCATCCTTGAAAAACTTTTAGTGAATTACAAAACACAACGGCTGCTATTCACCATGCAGTGTTGCACTTCCTGTACGTAGTTAACACTGCTGTACGTGTAACATGTAACAAAGCTTTAGAATATTAACTATGAGAATAGTTAATTATAAAAACCATCCATAACTTTTTGAGTAACGTTGCCGACAGTCAGACAAGCTCCAGCGAAAACATAACTTCCTTGGCGGACCGCTCTTCATTCACAACAGGGAGTTCTTCCTTGGCGGAGGTTTTCAAGTTTCATCTTTTTTTTTTTTTTTTTTTTTTACCGTTTGGAATGAATTCATACAGTACAGGTCAAAATGTCCCTTAATCATTGTAATTAATTTTCAACATAAGTTAAAATATTATAACTAGATCGAATTCTAAATCTTACTCCTGGTCGATAAAGCACTAAACAGCCTTGGACCATCTTAGACCTGCTGGTTCCATATGAAGCATCCAAAGCCCTGAGGTCATAGGTCATCAGGGACAGGTTTACTGTATGTTCCCAGAATCAGAACCAAACAAAGTGAAGCATCATTCAGTTGTTCTGCTCCTCACCTGTGGAACAAACTAAATACCTGAGGTCTGAGAACATTATTGTTCACTGGAGCTCTTACTTAGATTCTCATTTGCTTTTAAATATTTTTATGTCTCTATTTTAATTGTCTTTTAATGCATCTTAATCATTTAAATTTTCTTCTATGTTTCATGTAAAGCACCTTGAATTGTCCTGTACATGAAATGTGCTATACAAATACATTTGCCTTGCTGAACTGGAAATTTGAGGAAAAACAGTTAGGAGTCATTCCATCATTATTTCATTAACATTACAGTGTTCTCCATTGTTATTGAATACATTATGTGTTGGTTCCATTTTAAAAAGTGTCCAGATTGCTTTGTTTCCAGCTGTTTTTGTACAGTAGAAAAATGACTTGAGGTTGAACAACAGAGTTTACCGGTACTTCCTCATATATGTCCATGACGCGTTGATGAGGCGTCTCCGATTGGCTCAGAATGCGTGAAGGAACATTCCCCTCTCATTCTCTATGTGTGTTTACCTTTACCAGAGTATCATCCAGCTAGGTTTCGTGCTGTCGCTTGTTCTGAAAACGTGCAGGGAAAAAAAAAAAACAGGCTTTATTTCCACAGAGAGCACATGAACCAGTTTGATCCACCATATTTTTCCAGTTTGTGCAGCAGCTACTGTGGCGCCGTCTTCTCTTGTAGATGCTAATGCTACTTCAGATTCGCTGCAATGGGGAACGGGTTTAACCCCACGTGGGTGATGCTAAAGTCCGTCTGACATCAGATGTACCGGCTTTTTCTGGGTCCCTCGTTCCTCTTGATGTTTTCTGTGAATGCGGTATGCAGCCAGTGGAGGTGATGAACCACTGTCAAAGGCAACATGTGTCGGTAAGTCGAGATGACCCATCATATTCCAAAAGGAATATGATGGAAAAGTGGTTTTCAGCGGAATGACACCTTTAAAACCGATGCTTTAAAAGGAATGACTTATGAGCTACACATCAATATATGTCTCTTACAATGATGCTTTAAATGTCTCATTTTTACTGCTTCATCTGCAGAGGCACTGGGTAGGAGAGAAAACAAAAGTACCAGTGTCTTCACCGGTAATCATGTGGAACACCTGCAGGCTGTGGCACTCGCATAAGAGATCAAAATGTTAAGAGGAAGTGGTTTTCACAGGTTGACTTTTAAGCTGCAAGAAGAGTTTCCTTTTTCAGTAAATGGAACATAAAGTTCACCTGAAGAGCAACCTGTTTAAAGCTAGTATTCATCCCAAAGTAAATTAAAAACTCTCTGAAAATTTTATTTCTCATATTTTATGTAGGTATTTCAGCAACTTTCCCTTTTGAATGAGTTAAACCTTTTACCAGTTTGACATCATTTAGACCAACATTGTGAATGAAAATGACCTGAAAAAAACCTAATACGACAAAATACATTTAACCCAAAAAGACCCAAACGTCCACTGGCGACCAAAACCATTACTGATCTAAACTGTTGATCCACTAATGTGATCAATCCATGTAAATAATTGGCTTAAAATACAAGTGGTCTTCTTTTAATGCTCAACAGATATGACCCATTTGGACTTTCAGAGGCTATGTAGTTACCATGGAAACACCATCATCTTCTACAACACCGACTCAGTAGTAAAACACCTGGAGTTGGATCTAGAACAGTAGATGGAAACAGTATGTTTAATTAATGACATATTTCATTGTGTAGGTCACTTTGTCTTCATTTTTTCCTGTTCTGACAAAATTGCCTTTGACTTTACTCTGAGCTTTTATGAGCTAAATGATTAATTAATTAAACATAGTAAAATGGGTGATTTTCACAGGAAAAATGCTAAATTTAGAGGATAATAGATTAATTCTGTCCTACAAAGCAAAAAGGCAGTAACTGCATTTTTTGGTGAAAATTAGTTATTGTGTTTTCTGCAATATTCAAATTATTCTCTGTCATGGAATAAAATATCTCATGTCAAATGTCTGTCGTTTTGGAGAAAATTGGTGGGTGTTTGTTAGGACCCTGCCCCAATAGTTTATGAATATTAGACTGAACCAGATGATATAATTACTGTACTTTCTGCACTATAAGTTGCACTGGACTATAAGGCACACTGTCAATGAATGGTTTTTAATGAAGGCTTTTCATATATAAGGCACATTAAGTGAAGTCAAAATTATGAGATAAAAGGCCAAAATTCTGAAATAAAAAGTCAAAAAGCCAAAATGATGTATATATAAGGTGCTCTGTGGTTTTTGGAGAACTAGGTAATATACAGAAACAATCCTGCCTCATGTCCTCATGTCCAATAATCTACCTACAACTACTGGGGCTGAACAACAACAGAACTTTAAGGTCATTTTTCTCAGTTTGGTGCTCTACGCAGTTACTGCCTTTTTACTCTGTAGGGCAGAAAAAATTTTGATAAATCACTTATAAAAGGTTAAATGAAGAGAAACATTAATTTGGGAATTTGTCTTAAACCTGTAAAACTATATTAGTTTCTTTGTGTCCTGCACAGCAATTTAAGCAAGAACTGGCATATAAACTGCTGAGAAATAATGTTATTAACAGCCTAATTTTTATGTACTTTTAAATGATGTTTGAGCTTCAGGAGGATTTTGGTCACATTAAACTTGAAAAGGAAGGGAAAAAGGAAAGAGACATGCAGTTACGATCTGGTATATTTTAATTTGTATATTTACACTGAACATGATAAACCCCATCAGCACCTACACAATATGTTCATTACAGTACAGGGATATGACCGTGACTTTTCAAAATAAGAGCCATAATTACTTTATATTCCAAAAAAAAAAAAAAACAATTATAAATCACTTCACCGTAAAGACGCTCACTGTGCAATTCTAGAAACGGTTCAGATGACAATGATGTGAGTGAGTAAGTGTCCGATAAGCAGGTGGTGTATGTGGTTTGTACACATGACACTGAGGCAGAAAATGTGACTTGAGGCTGTCAGTGTTGACCTACGTGTGAGACAGTGTTTAAAGTCCGTCAGTGGAATGGAGGCTGCACCATCTTGTCGGCCTTGATGAACGAGGACTGGTGATAGCGGTGACGAGAGGCAAAGTCAGCGTTGTCCTCCGTCAGCTGTTTGGTTTTGACTCCAACCCCAGACAGAGAGGGCGTCACTACGATCTCATCCTGAGTAGATCCTGCTGTACTGTAAAGTAGTTATGACAGTGTAAAATTACTAGAAAACTTACATATTCTTATGTCACAGTGATGTAGTGATTAGTATCTACATTAAATTGCACGACATTATTTAAATAGTTTATGGAATTCATTAATTTATGGGTTTTGAGCTGAAGAACAAAGTATTTTTTGTGAGTACAAGGAACTAATATCTGAGCAAACGCATTAATAAATAAACTAGACAAAACCAAGGGTATAAATCAGTGTATTATTCATTTTTCAAAATAAAACCAAAACTAAGACAACGAAAAAACTACTTATTTCTTCATTATTTGTTTCCAAAACCAAAATGAAAAAAACAAAACAAAAGAGTATTTAGTGATTTTAAACTTTTGACCGCCCCCATTGTGGGTAATCTAGAAATGCAAAATCATCTAAAATGTAATCTGTTCTTCCTCTCTATAATATTAATTGATATAGAAAATATGGAAACATTAAACACAATATTTTTCAAGTTATCACATTCACACGAAGGACATCTGGTGGCGGTGGTTGGACCAAAATTATAATACCCCTGTAATTCCATTTGAGGATATAATAAATGTGATTAAGACAAAATAGTAATTGCCATCTACATTAGTAATAATGAAATAAATGCAATATGTACTGCTCAAAAAGGAGTGAGAAGAACTAAACATATTAAATCCTACCCCCATCTCACATTTATACAACATAACACAGTACTATTGTTTCCTAAAATAACATCTGTTTAGAGTACTAATAATGTAAATAACCAATAATAAACAGATTAGGAAAACTGATGTATATTACATTTAGAAACTGCCTTAATAATAAGCTTCACTGTACCTGCCAATGTTTGTCAATGTTGATCTGAGCCATTTAAAAAAGCTGAAATGAGCAGCAATACCTGCAAATAAACCAGAATACATGTTTTATTCTGCAAGTCAGCTCCAAAATCTGCATAATTTCACTAAAACAGGTTCAAATGCATGGCCAGTTAGAATATATATGAAGATGTAACGGTGCACAAAAGGATACTAACAGGGCACAGAGACATGAGGACAGATCATTCACCTGTGGAACAAATGATAAACACTTGCAGAGCTTATGCACAGACATGTCATAAGTCTGAGACTTAAGGCGTGTTGTAATGTGGTGACTTAAACGCACAGATGCACGATGTCTCATCCAGCTATTCTAGACATCCTAAGCCTCAACAGCTGTCAGGCGAAGAGACAGCAAAGTGAAACTTGCAGCAATGTACCCAGGTCACGTATCAACTGCACGAATGTTGACCAAAGCCAGAGGATTCTGAAGGACATGTAAGCTTACAGTAGATTTTATGTATAATACAAATACAGGGAGGTCGGAAATGTGGAATGAAAATCTTAATACCTGCCTTAACATTATAATGAGTCTCAAAAACATGTAACAGTTAAGCAACAATGGATGAAAGGACCCATCATCCTTAACCAAAAGCACAAAGACAGTTGTTTGCAGTTATTTTACAAGAATAATATTAAAAGTACATGAATACGATAAATTTAAAAAAGGATTAAATCACTACTGCCTGGTCATGTTAAAGCTGCAAAGACGCCTACAATAACTTTCAATGGATCAAGAGAGACAACTCTGCCACTGTGTGATATGTATTCTTTCTATTTATGCATTTTCAGTGTGATAGTTCGAACAATTTTATGACAAATTTCCATTTTCTTGACTTGTAAAATGATATTTTATATTGGCAAACGTATGTGTGCATGACAGAATAACTCACATAACGTCACATGTGATCATAAATCATAAAGTACTTGTCTCTCACCTTTGGCTACAGTATAATGCACCCCCCCTCTAAAATAAATTCCCATGTGGCATAACAGGAAGGGATGGGAGATGGGTTCTCTCTCTAAATATATATGTCATCAAATAATAACAGATGGGCTGTATTTTTCAACTAGTCAGGTAGTCTGTGTCGACTGTCTACATTTACATTCTAACACTATATTCTTTGACGGTCATATAAATACTTATTATACACAGCAACAGTTAAAATAAAAATACCTTTTCGGTCTGCTCAAAAAATATAGGTTTTAATTGTCATATGGTCAACGCTCAGCAAAAATTTTTTTAAAAAAATCTACGCATTCATATCATGGGAAAGTGTTTATACAACATATCATTGCCCTATTAAATTGAATGTCAGTCCATTTTTTGGAAAAAAAAACAAAACAATTTTTTTTACCAAACCTTAAATTACCCTCTTGACATATAGCCATTGTCCTATAGAACATAAAGCACAATCCTTTTAGCTATAGATTTAAGTGAGTTCACCAGAGATGACCAGCATTATTAAGAGATGATTAAACCCAAAAACTAATTATTGTCAAAAAATGATTTTTAATAGTACAGAACTTAAGTTTCAAATGTTGATTGTTTGCTGAGAAAAGGAGATACCCGATGTCTTTTTCGTATAATTAGGTAATTTAATCACCATCAATCTAACCAAATCAAACTCAGAATTTTCAGAAATGAACTATACGTACCTCTGGGTAGTCCAGGATTAGTTTTCCCAATGTAGAAGAACAGTAACAATGCTACCACTATATTTGCTAAGGCATAAATCCACTGAATAACAAACATGATCAAAATGGAGCTCACTGCCTGAAAGAAAAACAATTGATATAGTCACATTAGTTTTTCACATCTGATAAAAAATTAATAATATTAATAGTCGATCAGATAATGAACTATTATGGAACAAATAAAACGGTCTGGAGTGTGTGACCTACACCAATAAGAGCGACCCAGTGGTTGCAAAACTTCCCATAAAGTGAATCCTTAATAGGTTTGATTTCAAAGTTCTCATGCTCTGCTTTATTTCCAGGACCTGAGAGATTAAAAACAGGTCAGATTACTGCAAAACTGTAAAAGACAACTCCACCCAACTTCTGTAATCTCCATTACCGTCTAATCTAATATTTCGTGGGTCATTAATCACCTGGGCTGTGACTGTGAGGCCCCAGACCTCTGTCCTGCTGAGCATTACAGATTTTTTCAGTGGATCCTGGCTGTCCACCTCCACACTTCTCCACAGCTTCCTCTTGTGATGGAGCTGAACTACTCTCCCTTTCACTTTCATCCAAAAATATATTGCTGTTCAGGTCTATGCCAAAGCTGTCCATCAGCATCTGCTTCACATTGACACTGGTCTTTCTACTTCTGCAGGAGATAAGTTCTTGTGTCTGGGAGTTCTTCTCAGCTCCTGGATCTCCATTTGAAACCGGAGGAAAGATTTGGTCCATGTCTTTGGTGAACTCCAGCAGGGTGCCTTTACCCAGATGATCCTCACCTCCACTCCCATAGTTTGAGAAAGTGGCATCAATCAGTGGTTTGGAGCTTCGCCTGGTCGACCTGCGTCGGTTTCTTTTGGCCAGAAGCAGGGTGTCGTGCTTCTCCTTCGTCTGCATCTGGAGGATTTTGGCCACGCTGAAGTAGGAGTAGTCAATGAAGCTGTATGTGAGCATGAAGTTGATGGTGACGATGGGGGCCAGTATGTTGACCTGGCCGATGAAAACGAAAGCCATGGTCAGCAGGCCTGTCAGACAGATGGCTGCGACGGGGGTCTTGTTGGGGCCTTTCTGTTGGGAATACAACAAGGTCATTATGACATTAGAAACAATAATCAAACAAGTATTCATGCCTGAGCGGCACGGTGGTGCAGTGGTTAGCACTCGTGCCTCACAGCAAGAAGGACCCTGGTTCGAATCCCACACCAGACCGTTCTGTGTGGAGTTTGCATGTTGCGTGTCCGCGTGGGTTTTCGCCAGGTACTCCAGTTTCCTCCCACCATCCAAACACATGCACTGATAGGTTAATTGATTAATCTAAATTGTGAATGTGACAGTGATTGTTTGTCTATATATGTTCAGCCCTGAGATGAACTGGAGACTCATACAGGGTGACCTCTGACCCCACCTTCACCCATTGTAGCTGGATTGTGACTCCCCGGGACCCTAGTGAGGATAGAGCGGGTTCAGAGGATGAGCAAGTATTCATGCCTAATCTCGCCCCAATTGTGTGTCAATCTCAAGTTTCCATGACAACCTGTTCTTGAATTACAGCCAATAATGTGATTTTTAACTTTTAAAACAAATCATTTCCATTATTTACAGTGTTTTCCACTTTAGACTGAAAGGACCTAAAATAATTTTTACTTCCTTGGTTGTTAATATCTTCTGTGAATTTTTTGCATTTCACAAATTCATCCCAGGGGGCCAGACTGGACCCCTTAGTGGGCCAGTTTTGAGCCCCGGGCCACATGTTTGACACATGTACATTACAGCATTACATTGTTTTCATTAGGCTGACTTACTCTATTCTACTCCCCTTTGAACAGTAATATGGATAGCAATTTTACCCAAAACACATTTGATTATACTCAAAATTTTAAAGACACCTCTTGTAATAAAATAATTTTCCTGTTTTACACAATTATTTTCTAGTCGTGTCAAACATTTGGTTTGTTAAGCAGTATTCTTTCACTTCTCAGGTCCTATCTTGTAGTTAGAGAAGTGCTCCTGTGTGCCTGGCAAACCTCCAGAGCACGCAGAAAGTAGAGCCCTGCCCGTCGCCCTTCCTGCGTTTGTTCTGAAGCTTTGATTTGGGCCAAGATGTCTAGGGCCTCATTCCAGCCCACTGAGAGAGGTCAGACACTGCTGCCCTCTCGGGAAGTTTGAGGAAAACTGGGGGTGGACGGGGTCAGCATGTCAACGTGACAGCATGTGAGTGTGTGTATGTGTGTGTGTGTGGACGTTTAACACCACTGAGTTGTAACTCATTATTGTAATGTGCTCAGTCCACTCACATCTGCAGAGTAGAGCCCATACTCTATAATTAGGCTGTCCTGTCACTGTTTCCCCCCTGAGTCCACCCACCACACCCCCCTATACATCCAGGCCACTCACAGTTAATAGGTTTCACTGCACAAATTACTGCTGCTAATCGGAGACAATATTTCCAATAGAAACTTAACATGACTCATGAAAACGTAATTATAAGCAGTTCAGTCCACATTTTTTACAGGGTATAATTTACAGTTTTAACCCTTAAAGACCTCGAACTATTTTCATTTCATCACCTATATTTAACATTTCTTTGTGATTTAGCACCATTTATAAAAAAAAATATATATATATATAAATATTAGCCACTGCATTTTGTGATTTTCTATAATTTACTGACCATGTAGTAAGAGAATATAAAAAAAGTTTATTGTACTAAAAGAGCAACACAAAGGTAAAAGTAAATTTTGCAGCAAGATGTATCATTAACTGAGCAAAAAAGTGAGAGCCGACAGCAACTGTCATTTGGCAACTGACACTGGTCTACAACGTTTTAGAAAGTATCTGCTTCAGAAATTAAATGTGCTAAAACTTACATATTTTATGAATCAGGAAATAAATTACTTTAGTGCTGGTTAGCTCATGTTTTTAATATATATGATGGTGTGATTTTCCACATATATGGTGGTGTATATACATGTATACAATGGATTTGTAAATATTTCACTAGAAAGAACCTGTAAAGTAAATGGATCATAAGCTGTTAGCTTGCTAATTAGCATTAGCAACCATTAGCTCATTCGATACAGTGTTTAAAGTAGATCTGAGACCAATATTCATTTAGACTAAAACCTATTCTCTTGTTCATTCTAAGAATTTGACATTTTGACCCAAGACTTGCCTTGGAAACTTCAGCCAACCAGTATTTTTACTCCACCCCCTGAAGGGGAGAGGAGTATTGTGTTTGAGTCGTTTTGTTTATTGGTTTGTCTTCGTAAGCACGTTTACATAAAAATTACTGGACCAATTTCTATGAAATTTTCAGGAAAGGTGCAAGGTTGTCCAGAATAGAGCCCATTAAATGTTGGTGAATATAAGTCAACAATCAAGGTCACAGTCAACAAAAATGTGTTTTCACAATGTAGTATCCGCATAAGGAGACACACCTGTGTCCTGTGCTGACCTGTGACCCCCCACCACCCCACCCCCCACTTCCTTTTATCTACAAATGCTTGGTACTTCATCCATTTCTGTGATTGATTGTTCTCTCCAATCAATCCTGTAAAGTCCTGTGAGATGATCTTGGGCTCTATAAGTAAAATTTAATTAAATAGGGAAAAACCAAATATAGTGTGTACAAGGGGGGCAGGGGTTTGTTATGCCGGGCACCACTTGTTAAGACTTGAGTTATCTTTATCAGTAACTTATATGGTAAAATTTCATTAGTTTTATTCAGCACCCATTTTACTTGCAGCCCAGTGTTGCATGACGTTTTTTTTCCTAGTAAATCAATATTGCAGAAAATTAAAGTGTTTCATGATAAGACCCTCTGAAAATCCCAAAAGGACATAGAAACTGCATTTTTCCTGAATTATTCAAATGTATTGATAGGATTAGTGGTTCAGAAGTTGTAAAGACTGTTTAGATCAGTAGATGTTTTTGGTCACAGGCAGCTGTTAATGTCTTTGAAGGTTAAGAAACTAATAAAGAAGGAAGTGTAACATCTTTAAAATGGGCTCATAAATCTCCAAGAAACTAGAGATTATTGCTGTGTGTGTATCCCAGCCTGGCATTAAAGATTTATGGCACTTCTTACTACTCACAACATCCTCATTTTCATAGCAGCAGTATTTTTACACCACTTTCTTTCCTTGTATTGTATATTTCTATGCCTTATAATCTCTATAGATGCAAACAGAAGCTAATTATTGTGTAAAACTCCCAAATGAATACCCTGTGGCATGTTCTGTAGACTTCATGAGACAGCTGTGTCTTTATTTGTGAGGTTTCAAAGTATGACTGTAAACGCACAACTGCAATAAATTATCTCAATTTTGCATCATAGCTGGGGAGGTTATTCTTTTGATTGTGACAGAAATGATTAAAGTACCAAAATTAGTAGAGATGAACTTTAGGACATATGACATAATTTAAGAAGGGGTGTCCAGTCACATGGTTTTATCTCAAAATATGCTTTTTTGGGTAAATTCTAATTTTTTTAATTTTATTTTTTAGAAAATATATCGGCCACTGGAGATAAATTGTGACATTTGGAAATTAGATGTATGGATCCTATTAACTTTTTAAGCTAACTATAACATATTACCATGGCAACAGTCATTTTGGTGTGAAAATTTTCTTTTTTGTTAGTAAAACGTAAAAAAAAAAAAAACATCTTGCAGACAATACAGATATTTAAACAATTTTTGCATCATTCTTGTCCTAAAACCATCAGGACATTTTTAGTCAGTATGAAGCGACATAGGTAGTTTCATAATATGGAAATTTTAGAATAAAATGTCCGTTCCTGAAATGAATGTTTTGCTGAATTAAAAGCTATTGATGATGTAAAAGTTGCTTAAATATCTGTATCTGTTTGCGAGATAGTAAAACTTGTTTTTTTTTAAGTTTTAAAAAACGTTTTACTAACAAAAAAAGACATTTTTTCACACCAAAATAGCTGTTACCATGGTAATTTGTTAAAGTGAGCTCAATTAACATACCTAAAAAAAAGTTCATAGGATCCATGAGTCTAATTTCCAAGTGTTAACATATTTTGAGATAAAACCACAACTGGATTTTTTGTCACCTCTTCTGAAATGATGCAGTATGTCTTAAAATTAATCTCTACCAATTTTGGTGCTTTAATCATCTCTGCAATGATTCTTACAAATATTTGGATGAAGCTGCCACACTATCATGGTGATATCCAGATGTCCCTGTTGAGCCGCATTTTGTAATAAACGTCCAAAATGTAATAACTTTTTCATTTAATTTTGTAGTAAACTGCCGCAACTAATTTTGGAATACATTTTGCCGCACTTGTATTTCCAAAATATATTTCAAATATTTTGGTATTTTCTTATATATTTCAAATTGTCCATGTCTAATATGTCTAATTACTAGCCAAACCACAAACCACTTGGAATGTTTCCCAAGTAGCTCCTTGAATTGCTGCAAAATGTAAAAAGTTATTACATAATGCAGCAAAATTTATTACAAAATGAAATGAAAAAGTTATTACATTTTGGATGTTCGTTACAAAATGCGGCTCAACAGTCCCTCCCTTTCATGGCTCCATGTGTTTCACCCACCCCTTTTCCCAGAAAGGCCAGAGCAGGGATGACTCTCTCCTGGGCGATGCACTGAAGGATCCTGGGTGCCCCGTACAGGCCGCCCATGCAAGAAGCCAAGGAGGAGATGTAGAGCCCCAGCAGAAAGAGGAAACCCACCAAGGAGACCTGGAGGAAGAAGGAAAACAAACAGAGTGTGGAAGAGGATGGGGTGGGGTTGAGCGCTCACAACAGCTACACCCTCCTCAGTTCCGCTGCAGCCAGCCCCTTATGAAAACAATGAGACCTAACCACTCACTGAGAAAAGTCAAGGACATTTAAAAAGTCCAGGGTGATGAGTTAAGGCTGAATTTTATGTGCTCTTTTCAGAGTTCACGTTGTGGGCTGGTATCTAATTCTTTAGAATAAAAACTTATCCCGTCATGTCATCATTCCGAGCTAAATAAAGGTGCAATGCGGCAGGAAAACCACTGATCATCACTTATGCGTCATAATTTGAAGGATGTATCCAGCAGGTGTGGAATATACACATTATGCAAAACTAGTGAATCTCATAAACGTTAGTTGTTGATCATCTTCATGGGTGTAAAATTGCGTAAGGATGCTACGTTCCCCCACCAAATCTCTTCTGATTGTGCTCCATGGGACCTTATTTCAGAAAAAAAAAAAAACGTTAACACATCAGTGGTGAGAAACTTTTTATTTTTGATATCATTTGAATTAAGGATAATTTACACACATGATGTTTGTCGACTTAAAAGACAACAAGAAAGTCAGTTTTTAGGAAAACTGATGAAGATATAGACTCTGAAAATATATAATAAATAAAGAACTTGAATGATAAAAAAAAAAGAAAAAAACCAAAGTCATAAATGTGACACTATTGTAATAATTTCTGTCCATTCAGATCTTCAGTAACACTGAAGATCTGAGCTGCCAGTACTCCCATTTTTCCCAGGACTCTCCTTTATTTCAGATTTTGTAATTTCTCTCGGTAATGTCCCGTAATTTATTAGGTCTGAATGTCAATAATAAAATCTGAAGACACATAATCTGCCTGATGTTCTCCAGCTGACATAGATCATGTGTACGGAACGTTTACAGGTAATTTGTTGACGATCTAACAACTCATAGATGTGTAGTAACACACACACACACACACACACACACACACACAATGGCAGATCACTTTTCCAAATGTCACATAACCTAATGTAGTTTGACAACAGAGATTCTCACACATTAGAAGATATAAACCACTTTCTGATAAACTATCCACAGCAGGTACAATCACTCATTTGTTCAAAATACAAAAAGCTGATCTGAACTTTTATGTCTCATAACTATCCACAGAGGAACCGTATTCCAACAAACACAGTCAGAGTCCAACAAAAACATCCAAAACAAAACAAAACTTGAATAAATATCCACAAATGTTTTATCTATTGCATCATTTAACGGGACCCGCCTCCAATATCCCAGTGTTCACCTTAATATTTTCATTTATAATATAATCAAACACCAACTGCATGTTACCAAAATGGTTCAACAACAACATACAATTTACTTTTTTAAGATATTTAGACGAAATTGACTGGAAGTTTAAAGGGTTAATGTAAGAAAGCATAAAACATTAATATTTTTGAAGATTCTCAGTCAAGTTTTCTGCTTTACACACACTTTAAGTCTATGTAAACAGTAATTCTTATAAATATATACCATTTCTTCTTTGGAAAAAAGCTGTTAAGCCTTGGTGTTGTTAATGAGAGACCCACATCAATAAAAAAAGGACCTTGGGGAATTCCCCACTTCCCCCTTTTTGTTTACAATGACACTTGTACAGAGTGGGTCGGAAACGCATAGATGAGTTTACCTTTTCTGCTATTAAGAAGTCATAACGCAGTGCTTCTCTGGTGCAGATGGCCCCCAGGAGGAAGACAAAGACCAGATACAGGAACCACCTGTAGGTCACCCACAGTACACAAGGCAGTATTAACAACTGCTCCTTTCTCACTATTAATAGGAAAAATGTGTCATAACTACTCAACAAGTGAATGTGTGATGAGGGCATGTTGGGGAAGTGGAACAAATGGAAAAGAGTGTCCTTGTCAAAAGATAAGACCTGCTGATGTAATGGCACCGCAAAATCAAACTGAAACATGTGGAAAGCACTGGGTTTTAGAGGAATCACACCTTAAGTCAAAGACTCTAGGACACAGGTGTCAAACATACGGCCCGGGACCCCAACAAGGTCCATGGCATGAATTTATGAAATGCAAAATTTATACTGAAGACGTAAACAATCAATGATATTTTTTTTTTTTGCATGTCTGGTTAATTTTAATGGTTTAATGTTTAATGTTCAGTCCGTGACTCATTTCCAAACTGAGACCAAATACTTTTAGAATGTATTTATTTATTTATTTGTCTGCATTTGTTCTCATTGTTTAACACCACAGAGGGGCAGTCAACATTGTTTGAGATCAATGCATATTTTAATCAATGATATTAAAACTTTGATCCATACTGGTCACTACAGTGGACAGTTCTTCTACAGTTGTTCTCTTGTATATTCATGGGTTTAGTTGTTTTAGTTCCATATCAGTCAGTTCATATCATTACTGTAACTGGTCTGTTCTTAATACCTGATCTGCACTAACATGTTTACCTGTAAATCAATTGCTTGTTGTTATTATTGCTATCTAATTAACAGTCTCTTCTTAAACAAAAACTGCATTAAAAGTGTTTTATTTCATAGTGTTCTGATATTGCGTTTTAAATACACATTACTAGCCTAGCCGCACTATCCCTATTCATTACATGTATGGGTCTAGTGGTGCTTCATAGTCAGGGGAGGCGGGGCTAAAAGGTTGTCTTTCAAATCCCTCTGTATGAAATAGGACGGTACTACGACCAATGAGTGCAATCTTTAGGATGACATAGTTAGATGCCGGAAAGTTGACGAAGGACACCGGAGAAAGTTACGAATGACTAAACAACATTGGGGATTATGGAGCTGAACGACTGTTGTCGCTTCTGTAAAAATAATTCAAAGATTGTCTAAAAAGGAATAAAAACAGGAAAAATATCTTGCTAAGATTCTCATAATTCATGCATCAAAGGGTTAAAATTACTTTGGGTCAATTCAATCTACAGTGGGTCAATGTCATAAAATAGTATAATAATGTATAAATAAAGAAAAGTACAAATTTCTCTTTTTGTTTTAGTGTAATTTTTTTTTTAGTTGTCCAAAAAATGATTAGATTTACAGACTAGCCTTTCACAAAAATGTGAATAGTCTTAAATATCCTAAAACAAATATGTAGAATTCTACCAATATTCTGCATGTTACTAAATGTTTTGCATATTTGTCTGTAAGCTACGATGTACGTGGTAAAAATGATAAATTTAGGCATAACAGTCTTAAATATACACTTATTTTGTAGATGTAAAAAATTTATTCAAAACCAGAAGATAAAACTTTGGAGTTGACATTATTTATATGTTCTTATCCTATTATTTATATTATTTTACTATCCTGGTCCATTTTATAACATTAGTCTGTATATGGATGAGCGTGACACTCTGCTCTTTGGTGCCATGTATACAGTAGTAACATTTTTTAGAGAACTTTTCTTTCAATCCAAGACTCTTCTTGTGATATACTCTAGCTTTCAGTCTAAATACCATCAGTGTTTAGTCTATGCACCTTTACAGCCACTCACTTTGTCCAGTCCTCACTTCTTTTTTTGAATAGTAGGATTTTTAGACTTTTACTGCAGTTTTAGTTGCATGTACTTAAATATGTAGCATTTCACTGTGGTATTTTTGGATTTAACAGTATTATGTGTGTGTGTGTGTGTGTGTGTGTGTGTATTTCCGTACGAGGTAAAGACAGCTGCCAGTGTTCCCACAGGGATGTTGTGTTCAGGCCGCTGAAGGTCTGAGCTCATGTTGAAGCCTGCCATAACCCCTAAAAGCACCAGAAAAACCACAAAAATGTACACAACATGCTGTAAAAGACAAAACAAAATGTTTCTCTTTTGCAAAGCACGTGTAGCTGTAAGAGTTAAAAAGGGGACGAGCTGAGACACTGCTTTCTGAAATCAGGCTGCAATTTGAAAATAAAATGTTTGACTGAAAAGATATAAGAGCGGAAGACTCACCTGTAGCAGCAGGGAAGAAGACTCCAAAAACAGTGAAGAAATTTTCACCTGGGGTGTAATCTGGCATTGTGTTGCTGCTGAGAACTCTGGATGTATAACCCACAAACCCATGTTCTGTGAAAGGACACACACACACACACACACACACACAGGTCAAAATACCTTGTGAAAGATGGAATGTGATGATGAGGCTTAAACAACTAGGTATTAAGGCTACATGATATTAGAAAAAACTGGAAATTTTTTTTAACCCTATATAGATAGATATATATATTGCGATGTGGGAAAAATACTCAGGAGTATGTAACAGCTGTGTGGTGCCGACGCAAACAGGCTTAAGCAAAAATGTTCATCTTAATATTCTGCGGTCGCTTGGTATGGGGCTAGCCGTCAAACGGTATCTCTGGTTATAATCGGTTCTCTCACCGGCCGACCAGCGGTCATTAGCAGAATGCTAGCACGATATGGGCAACAAGAACTCAACCTGTAAGAAATCAAAGGGACATACACTATATCACCAAAGGTATGGTCTCACCTGCCTTGACTTGCATATGAACTTAACATCCCATTGTTAATCCATACAGTCATATGGCTTCGCTCTTTGCAGCTACAATAGCTTCAACTCTTCTGGGAAGGTTTTCCACAAGGTTTAGGAGTGTGTTTATGAGACCATTCCTCCCAGAAGCATTTGTGACATTGGACCGAAGGCCTGGCTCTCAGTGTGTGCAGAAAATCTTTTCTTGCAGTTCTTTCTTTTTCTAGCAATTGTGTCCATAGTTGTGGGGACCTGGTTCTTATTCTTTTATTTTTTTAGTGATTTCCTTCAGAGAATATTTACAGACTTTAATGAGGTGAGCTAGAAATCAAATGATAAAAGTACTGGTTGGCTGATGTTTAAGAAATATATAAAGGCTTTGTGAAATATATACATAGTTTCATGTACATTTAACACTAGAATGCATCTGAAATATCAATGTATTTTAGTGTGTAAAGATAAATGCTCCTTCAGTTCAACCCATTCTCTTATTTCATTGAATTCCATATATTAAATTAATACAGAATGTTGAAAACTAAACTTGCACCTCTATTAGTGATTCAAATTCGCTCAAGTTTCCCATTTTTATTCTCAAAGGATTCTGCACATGCATCATTGTCCTCAGAACATGCATAATGGATTTTGATGCAAAACACTGAATATAAAAAGAAATCTATATTACATTGTATTTTTTTTTTCACTCAGATTAAGAGAAGACAAATTATCCTTGCAGCTGAAATAACACTTCCACTTTAAAGTTGATACTCCCTCGTCTCTCACAGAGTAACTCTAATTTGCACCTAGTACTATGAGACATTAAAAAAATAAAATAAAATACAAAAAAAAAAAAAAAAATCAAAGAATGTTCATACACATGTTTTTAGTTTCTGGGGCTGCATTGGGGAGTTTGTGAGGTTTGGGCTCAGCCAAGAAAAAGTAATGTTACTTCACTAAAAACAACACATTCACATAACACTGGTCTAACAAGTAAAATGCTTCCGGAATAAAATTAATTAAATCATTTTTTTTTTACCACATGTGTTACTGATTAAAGAAAACTCAAGTCTTAAATGTTGTTTTTTTGGTCAAGTTTTCAAGATAAGTCTGGGGTCAAAATGTCAAATTCTTAAAATTAACAAGAGAATAAATTTTAGTCCACAGGAATATTAGTCTCAAAACACTGTCTGTACATTATGATCCATTCACTTCACAGGTTCTTTCTAGTGGAATATTCACTAATCCATTGTATACATGTACACTGGGTGTGATTTGCTGGGGATGGGGGGGGGGGGGGGGGATCTGACCATGAATGACATAACATTTTCTCTGGATTGCCACCTTCCTTCACACTTAATTTGTTTTAATTTCAAGAAAAAAAAGGTGCTGGGTGTTTGTGTTATGAGAGGAGATTTCATTTAATTAAAATACATGGTGAAAAACAGGTCAGATTTTACAGATTTCATGAGAAATTGATGATGAAAATCTGAATTTTTACGGATCACCTTATAGCTGTGTATGAATGTCAAAAATTTATATTCAAACCACTTTATCTGCTAATTATAGCTGAATATTTCGTTTTATATATAACTGAATATTGTTCTTATATGATTATATCTTACTAGAAACTAATAAAAAATGTCATTAAAATCTATATTCCATCAACGAGATGATCAAATTTTCTCTAGATTACCCCTTCCCCCGCATTTAATTTGTGTTCATTTCAAGGAAAAAAGGTGCTTGGTGTATGTGTTATAATATGAGATTTCATTTAATTAAATACATGGTGAAAAACAGGTCATATTTTACAGATTTAATGAGAAATTGATGATGAAAGTCAGAAATGTGAACTATCACCTTAAAGCTGTGTAGGAGTGCCATAAAAAATACCATTTCAAACCACTTTATCTGCTAAATATAACTGAATATTGTTTTTATATGATTATATCTTATTAGAAACTAATCAAAAGTGTCAGTAAAATAACTAATATTCCAGAACGAACCATGAACGACATAATCAAATTTTCTCTGGATTGCCACCTTCCCCCACATTTAATTTGTGTTAATTACAAGATAAAAAGGTACTGGGTGTTCATGTTATAATGGGAGATCTCATTTAATTAAATACATGGTGAAAAACAGGTCATATTTTACGTATTTAATGAGAAATTGGTGATGAAAGGTCATGCACAGCTTTAAGTTGATCCTTAAAAATTTGTGAGTGCATCGAGTACCATAAAAAAAAAACACTATCTGCAAAATATAACTGAATATTGTTTTTATATGATTATATCTTACTAGAAACTAATTAGAAATGTCGGTAAAATAAATATTCCAGGACTGAACATGAACAACAATTACATTTTCTCTGGATTGCTCCATTCCCTCACATTTAATTTGTGCTAATTTCAAATTAGCTGGGTGTTCATGTTATAATAGATTTCATTAAATTAACATACATGGTGAAAACGGGTCACGTGTTTTAAAGTAGACCGTCTAACAATCAGAGCAGGTTTGGTCGATGCCGTGGCTTTGTGCAGGGTCAGATTGTTGTGCATTGGTTGGGGCCATTTAAACCAAAGAGTCTGAGGGCCCGCCTATGTTACAACACCGGACATTTCCCCCTTGGTTATCTTGCGATGGGAAAGAATGTGTTCTCACAGATTAATGACATGTTTATCCAAAAGGAAGTCACCACCCTTTTCAGAAGCTCAGCAGCTTCCAAGTTAGAGCAAAAAAAAAAAAGAATGGAATCACACAAGGAACAGTGAGTTTTGTTTTTAGACAAAAGCCAAGACCATGAGGGCTGGATATATTAGTTTTTCCAAGTATACGTGTTCTTCAGGACAGAAATTCAAGGAGGCAGTGAAAATTGACATCAAATGGGACTAGAAGCACAAACTCTTGTTGACCCTCTGACTCTGCAATACCACCCTCTGTATAAAAAAAAAAAAAAAAAAAGAAATTCTAACAGCTCCGGGGCAGTAAGTGTCCATGTATGAACCATGGGTTCCCACCCTTATTACAACATCACACCATGCCTGACTCTCATGGCTCTTCACAAAGAGCCCTTTCTCTAAGGGTGTGTAATCGTATTGAAAACATCTTCTGTTCAGAAACTAGACTTAAAATTACAGAAAAACAAAACCACCTCATCCTGACTCTTGTTCTTTAACCCTTAATGAGCTGAAACTATACGGCCCTACAAAGCAACAAGGCAGTAACTGAATTTAAAAAAAATTTTTTTTGCAAAAATGAGTTATTGTGTTTTTTGCAACATTCAAATCATTCTTTATCATGTAACAAAATATCTCATCTCAAATGTGAAAATTGGCTGGTGTTTGTACAATTACTGCAAAAAGTACTAGTAAAACAAAGTAAAAAGACAGTAAAGACCATTACTATGTTCTTACCAATGTCCATTTAAGACCCTGCCCCAGTAGTTTACAGTCAATCACTGTATTAGACTGAAACGGATGATGGAATTACTATATTTTCTGTACTATAAGGCGCACTGTCAATTAATATTTTTATGAAGGTTTTTCATATATATAAGGCGCATTAAGGGAAGTCAAAATGATGAGATAAAAAATCAAATCATGAGATTAAAAGTCAAAATAATGAGATAAAAAGTCAAAGTTTTGCTGCTGGTTGTCATTTTTCCACCATAGCCGTTTATGTAAATGTGCAAAAGAGGGAGAGAGGGTGTGGAGCGGTGTGTGTGTGGTGGTGAGTAGACGTATCACCAAATCAATCATTGTAAAGATAATCAGTACAATGATTGGCCAGTGTTCCTCTGGTTCCACCCTCTAGGCTGGATTTAAAAGAGTTCAGGGTTTTTTGCAGACATATTTAAGTGCGTGCTCTGGGATTGTGAAGAGGTTTTCAAAAAAATATGGTTAAAAAATGCTCCAAAAACAGATCGTCCACCCCACGATTTAATGCTCCTACAATGAGAAGTTAGTTGCAAGTAAGTTATAATTTGCCGTTATACATTGTTATTGGTCAAATCTAGATCAACATTAGCCATTTTATATTATTACAAAAAAAATACTCATATTTTTCTTTTAATTTGATCGATTTTCAAATTGAATACTGCACTTACATAGCACATGTTTATACACTTTGATGGTGCCCAATGAGTTTTAGAAAGCCTCACATTCACCTCATTCACACACACACACACACATATATATAGTATATTTTTAAAGTGGGGACCTATATTTATATTTAACCCTCAAGCGGGCCTGAATTTTGGTCCCCATAACATAGCACGACTGTGTAAACGTATCAACGTCCCCATAAAGATAGGAATACAAACACACACACACCTTTAGGCAGCTGGTGCATCTAATTTTCTCCATAAATTAGGTACTTTTGAGTGTATCCAAAGTTAATTCCAATCCCCTGCAGACACTAACACATAATATGAATTAAAAAAAAACAAAACAACAACTAACCATCGCCATTTTTCTCCCTCAGCGTCACTACTAAACAATGCAGTGCACCCATTCCACAGTAAATGTATTTAATGTCAATGTGGCAAGTGTACTGGCCTAGTGGGACTCGTTTTGGGAGCTCAGCATTCCACCAATACAGACTGGAATGTGTAGTCAGATTACACAAGGCCTCTCCCTCTGTCTGACTGATCTCTCACTCCCCCACACTAACCAGCAAACCGCTGAGTGCGGCGTAAAGTGCACGTCCTGATGTTCCGGAGGTGGGACAAGCCCCGGTGAGCTGATTAGGAACCGTATATTATAGTATGGATCACAGGGGGGAGATGATGTGGCGCTCTCTGGAGGAGGAGCAGGAGGCTTCAGATCTCAGTTCCGGCCGTGTCCGTTTGTCATTTTCCAAAAATGTGGGTGAGTCTGGTTAACACCCTAAACCCCAGACCCAAGGAGAACACTGTGGCTTCCTGTTGCTCAGACTGAACGGACAGAGTAAGACGAGTTGGGTTGTATTTCATCAGCGCCTACGCTCAGCTGTCTTAAAGGTTGCAGCTATGGACTTTTTGAAGACAGATCCAACTCCACCTGTCATTGCGCTACAGGAAGAGCTTGTCACAGTTATTCACTTAACAGATCCTTGTGCTTGGAGAAATGAGGAAACCAGGTCAGACGATGAGTGAAAGTTCATAAGTACATAATAATTCACTTACGTCCTAGTTATGATGTCACAACAGTGTGGGTAGGTCAGTGTTACACCGACACAGGACTTCAGTTCATTATAGTGCGGCAGTTTAATCCAAATATTTGGAAGAATGGTGACAGAAATTATTAAAGCACCAAAATTGGTGTAGGTGAACTTTAGGACATACCGCATCATTTCAGTCCTGTCATATGGTTTTATCTCAAAATGTGATTTTTGGGGGTAAAATATTGTTTTTTAGATTTGTATTTTTAGTAAATACATTGTCCACTGGAGAAATTTTTTTAACACTTATATACATTGAAATATTTTGTTTCATTTTTTAAAAACATTTACTTAACTTACTTTTTTATTAAATGTTTTTGTTATTTCTTTTTTAATTATTAATTTAATTTAATTATTTTGACTATAAGAAGGATGATAGTGAAACATATGTTCTGTGTCGACCATTAATCTGTTTGACCGTTTGTGTCGGCACCACACAGCTGCTAAGTATTCCCTCATATCGCAATATATACAGCAGGGTTAAAAAAAAAATCATTATTTTATTTTTTAAATCGCAATGTCAGTTTTTTTCTAATATCGTGCAGCCTTAGTCAGGACAACTGTGGAAAACGTTTGTCAAGATCTGCAGTACAGACTTAGATCCACAAATATCAGTTCAGACTATACTAAACCAAAAGGAGGTTTTATATTAAGTGTGTCCAGAAGCATTGTTGAACCACATTCTATACACATTACAAAGGCCTGGCTGAGGAAGAAGAGCAGGTGAAGGTGCTGCCAGAGTGGAATGATGCAGCCCTCCTTTGACTAGAATACCGAATGTTTGGCACATCTTAAAACACAACATGTAACTAAGACCCCCTACTATTACAGACCATAAGACCTGTATGGAGGACAACTGGGACAACATGACACCAGTAACACTTCACCACTTCATGTCTTCAGTTTGAGAAAACAAATGGCAACGATAAATTAATTCATGTCATATTTTCTTCGAGGCCTGAGTGGGAGGAATGAATGTACAGTTGCAGAGAAAATAATTACATCATCAAAAGTCATCAAAAGTAATGTTTATGCAGTCAAGTATTAAGTCCTGTGTGTATTATGTGACTAAAATAGACAGAAAAGAAAACATGGAAATAATAAAAAGCACTGTTTTTGTCAGTACAATGCCATCGATATTGATGTAAGTACTGAAGTGATTTTGGTTGTTATAAAAATAATTAAAAAAACATGGAAAATGTATAGATATCAGCTCTGAAATTAAACTCTGATACATTATTTTTATTGTTATCTTTATAAATTGGAAAAAAACTGAAAATATTACCAACTGTATTTTTGTAATTTGTAGTCAAAATATCTATGTATACATTTATAAATAGTTAGAAATATAATATGTCTATTTTATTATTATTTTGTGTGTGTTGGGCATATTCAAGTAGCGACAGAAGAGGGAATGAAAAAACAATGACAGTCTATTATGTAAAAGCATCACAGGTTGTGAGTGTACAAAAATTTAAAAAAAAAAAAAACTTCGTCAAGGGTTTTAAATAATGTGGAAACAACACTGGGGGGGGGGGGTAATTAAGAAAAAAAAATATATCACCAAATATGATAATAGTGCAATGTAATGTTTGACGCTAACACACCTAAAAATAAAACGTGCCAATTGTTCACACTCTAGACTATGACTTAATCGAAAAGGCCAGTGGATGTCAAATACAATCATATGATGGCACTTAGACACCGGCAGTGATGTGCGATGTGCCTGGATCCAAACCCCACATGTACATGAGGGACATGTTATCAAACTATGACTACATAAACTTGGCAGGGACTCCTTTTCCTTCTGGATGTGCCTCTGTGCTCAGTAAGTGCAAGCTAATCTGGGCTGTTTCAGCGTGCAAGGGGACCGGCTGGTCGTCTGCCAACCATGAGGTCATGACAACGCATACAGCAGCTCTTAATTGGAAAAACCTGGAGAAGTCATTATGGCTGCTTCTTCCACAGTTCTTTGGTAGGTGCAAAGTGGCCACTGTTAACTGTGCCATAAAGAAGAACTGAGGATAGGAGTGGTCAGCCAGCCCAGGTTAAGGGTATGATGAAACACTGATGGTTTCAACAAACAAATGTGCATGTGCCAGTGAAAATAAAATAAAAAAAATAAGCCTTGATAGAATAACCATTATCAAATTCATTTTAACCCAGTAACAGAAGCTATGCAAATGACATACTGTGCATTTTTCTTTTCTTATATCCTATTATGACTCCTGTTAATGTAAAACTCATAAAATATTCTATTGTTGAAAATGTGTTATTCACATAAATGCTGGCTTGACTTTTGGAACACTTTGCTCTTCCCACTAGACAGGATGTAGATAATCAGTGAGAACAGGAAATGTTGAGGAGGACTTCCTGGAGGCCAACAAAAGAATACAATCTACTCAAAAAAACAAAAAAAAAGGCCAACATTTCCTCACCATAGAGGAAAAAAAGTTCAATAAAAACACAGTGAGTCTGAGAATTCAGAATATAGTCTCTAAGGCTTTAACTGGATAAAAACAGATAACAGGAATGAGAACATAGGTTAAATGTCTGGTATAAAGCTGCAACACAGACAACAAGCTCATAAAAAAAGTCAAATGATGTCTCTGAAAATGACCAAAACAATGATACTACAGCGACACCTACTGGTCTGAACAGGTCACATCATCAACTGTACTCTTAAGAGATTCCTGATCACTTTCTTTTTTGGCCCACACTCAATGAATAGACTACCTCTATCACATGTAGACTTGTAACCAATAAAGACCCAGTGCTACTTTAATGTCACTTCCCAAAATAATGTTTCTCTCCAGAGTGATTTACCACCATTTACTGCAATTTTACTGAAATTCGGGTACAGTATAACCCGTGTATCATTCGTTCATTGGATTTTCAAAATAAAAACAAAAAATAGACAACGAAAAAACGGTCAGTGTATATTTTGGTATTTGGATTTTCAGTTTATGAATGAGAATTAAAAAAAAAAAAAGACGCCTGGTTTATTTGATTTTGAAGCACACACCCAACAATTGAACTATGCTGCATTTTACTTTCATTTTCCTTTTTATTTCACTTTACAAAAAGAAATTCAAAGTCAACAGAAACGAAAAACGAATCAAAAATAAGCAATATTCATTATTCTCCCACCGGAAGTCAGGCAACGTGGACCCGGCTATAATGAAGTTAGCCCCCCACCCACTGAAAATATTTGGATAAATAGTCTCATTCGTTTGTGCTGGTTTATGCCGTTAAAATGATCGTGTGTGCCATTATAGTTTTTGAGTTATTAACATTTATTTAATAGGTCACCCAACCCCACACTTCCGCCAAAATTTTGCCAAAATAGTCGCGTTTGTTTGTGCCGTTAAAATTATCGTTTGTTCCATTATTGCTTCTTCATTATTTATTTCCAAACGAACAACTATGCGTTTTTTTTCCGTTTTTATTTTTGTGTGTAAATTAATAGATAAAACTGATAACGATCGTTTTCAGTTTTATCCGATTTTGAGCCGAAGCAAGTTGAATAAACCGGAAATTACCTTTGACCCAAAGTGACAAACTTGTACACCAACGTCCTATTCGGAGAAACTAAGAGGGTCACCCCAAGACCTGAAGATATACGAAAATTGGTGTCATATCATACCATACTGATCTTTAAGTCCGGTGGCCAAGTTTCTTTCGGTTAAGATTCATTTCCGGTTTACTGAATTTGCTTCAGGTCAAAATTGGATAAAACGGAAAACAGCCGTTATCAGCTTTTTCCATTGTTCATTTCAACACAAAAGGGAAAACTGAAAAAAACATCACTATCCATTTTTCATGTTAGTTTTGGAAACAAATAATAAAGAAACGAGTTTTTTTTTCGTTTTCTTACGTTTGGTTTTATTTTGAAAAAAGAATGAACGAATGATACACGGATTCAGTATTTTCCTGCATTTCATTTACTGATCACGTAGATGTTCATAAAGGGGGTTATTACATTACAAACATAGAAAAGTGAAGAAAAACAGACTTTTTCAGCAAATATATCAATAACTTCATGTAAAAACAAGCATCCCCATCCACTGTCATTGGGTATTACTGGTGAATCAATATTGTAGAAGATGGTGATGTTTCCATGGTAACAACAGAGCCTCTCTGAACATCCAAATAGACCAAAAAAGATGACAAAATGCATTTTACATTAATTATCGACACTTATTGATAGGATTAATGGAGCAGAAGCTTTTAAAAAACATTTTATCAGTAGATGGTTTGAGAATCAGGGGCCGTTTGGGTTTTTAAGAGTTAATGCATTTATTTCAAAGACATGAGTTGGAAAAACACGAGGAGAGGTAAAATGTTAATTAACTCAGAAAGCACCACAGCCATTACTACCACATGGAATATGACAAATGATCAAGAAATGAGTTGCAGTTCAGCATGTCAAATGAAGAAAGTTTAGTTTCATTTATTTCCTATCTGTAACTAAGGCGAGATAATGTAATAATACTGAACCAATTTAATTATACAAAGTTTTGCTTTATGAAAGTTGTGAAAAATGCCCAAAAAATTTAATTGAGATGATACCTGTGGACTTTTCTTACTCAAAATACAACTTGTTTGCCTCTTGCGATATAAAAGTCATGGATGACAAACTAAACTCTTGAAAAATCTTTTACTTTTTTAAATTTAATACTAGAATTGTTGTAATGGTATGTAATTTGTGCCTGGTACACTGCATCCAAATGTTTTCCCTCCACTGGATCATCAGTGTTTTGGATTATTTCTGCCACGTTATGCCTTTTAACATCTGGCTTGTGACAATAGATGAAAATTAGCCCTATTAGCTAATTCTGGCTAATTTACAGTTTATGTTTCTGCTGATTAAAGAGCAATGTCCCTGTAAAAAAAAAAAAAAAAAGAGCAATACATACAATGATAACATATTCATTGTGAATACATGTTTTGAGTCAGTACATGGCAAATGTTTTTTCAAGAAACCAATTAAAATCATTAATCAACTTATAACCATTCATAAACCAGTCAGGACGCTGCACTGTTTTTTGTTTTTCTTTGATTAATTTGAAGTGTTAATTAAGCTGATGAAGGGAGCATATTAAGCTTTTGGCCTCCCTTGCACTGTTATATACTATTATTGTATTTGTCATCTTTTAAAGTATGACATAAACTAAATAATCAGGAATAACCATTATAAAAGACATCCGTACTGACTCAACACATCCTGCCCTACCCATCATGTAAATATCTACAAACCCAGCCCTACCTGGATCAAGGTGTGTGAAGGTGCCAATGACAAAGTCCAGTGTAGAAACGGCGAGCACAGCCAGCAGCAGAAGCTGGAGTCTTACAATCCACTTGACTCCAGCCAGGTTGATCCCAAGCAGAGCCAGCAGTACTGCGACCGACATGCCACGCACGGCCCACTCGCTCTGCAGACTCAGCAGCTCCGTCACCGACTCAGAGAACCCAGTGATGTACATGGCACCAGCGACACACTGAAGTAGAGAAAGGTAGATGGAAGAGATCAGACCATGTAGGGAAATAGAAGTGAATTATCTGGGTCAAAACAGTCAGAAAGCATCTTAACTGCTTAACTGACATTGAACGCATCTATGTGATGTACCTGTCATTTATGTGTTTTCTTTTCTTTTTTTTTTGTATGGAACATATTAGTCTGTAATAAAGTTTTCAATTCAAGTCAATTAACTCACCTGTCCGAACACGTAAAGTAGTCCAACGGTACCTCCAACCCGGCCACCCAGTACAGTGGAGATCATGGAGTAAATTCCTCCACTACCCACACCGCAGTGTTCACAAACTCCCACCCCTGACATTACAGTCACTAAAGCCACGACTACGACCATAGAGACCAGCAGCATCCCAAGGAGTACACCGGTGTTTCCCTGAAGATATCAGGAGATAAAATAACACACAATGCAGAACATCTTATAAGACAGTGGTTCTTTAAAAAAAAAAAAAAAGCCCCCCCTCCTCAACATTTTAAGAGTGGTCCAATTATGGAGAGACTTTTCTTGGAAAAATGTAATTCATTTTTTTCATCACACCGGGAGCCAAAAGTAAATTCTTGAAACAAGATGTAATATGTGGATCAGTAAATGTTAATCATAGCCATATATTCTGGACATGTTCAAAAATAGCCTCATTATGGGAGGTCATATGCAGAGAGATGAAAATAATATTACAATAGGATGTAGCCTTGAATATCTGTATAATATACTTTTGGAATTTTTCAACTGAACACGTACAAGGAAGGGATAAATATTTGGTTAAAATATTAATAGTGGCATGTAAAAAAGTAATAAGGAAATGGAACAAAGCAGATTCCCCAACTTTAGATGAATGGATACAGACTGTGGAAGAAATTTACTAGATGGAAAAACTGACACACAGTGAGATTACAAAAAACCCAGATGGTAGAAGGGTGGGAGAAATGGACGATATACAGAAACAAGGACAGCGACATTGAGGACAGAGAGAGGACACAGAGAGGACACTTTAAGACACGGAAAGACTATATTTTCCCATGAGTTAATGTTTTGGGATTTTTTGTTAGGTTTTTGATGAATGTTTTTGTTCATTTACAAAAGCAATAAAAACAAATTTACAAATGCAATTCCAATTTTTAACTGAAAGAAACTTCAACATTCTGATACTTCGAGCTTTTCTTTAAATAATTTGTTGGGCAAATAAAAAAAAAAAAAAGATTTATTTGCTTGAACAATACAAATAAACTCAACACGACTGCACCTGAGACAATTATCTTATAACTATAACAATAAAGGTTTTGCACATCCCTAAAATGAGTCCCTGTTCTCCAACACTAAACCATTAGTTCCACTTGTTACATGTTCTAACCTGAGACCCCACACCACACCTCCAGGGGCCCACCGTGCAATTTAGGAAACACAGATATAAAGACAGGTAACTCTGAATTTCCATCAGGTAAATCTACACCTGTAAATTAAATTAATTTATACTTTGTAATTTGTCAAAACAACAGACGCACACACACACACACCTCTTCATACTTTCTGAACAAAACATTCCTTTAAACTGCAGATTCTCAACTGGTGTTTCGCTACTCAAAATTGGGTTTCAGAGATTTGTAGGCCTTTGCCTGTGCAAAAAATAATGTTAAGAAACCAACCAGGAGGACAAATGGAGATTAACATGTATACTGAGGCTGCAAATAATAAAATAAGGCAAATGGATTAGTTTGTTTAAATAAAATTAATGGCTGGTTTGTTTCATAATTAAATGTAAAGCTATATAAACCATTACACCCAAAAAAAATTAATAAATTAGCTAACTTCATTGCCATTTCATAACTGTAATCTACATTATCATTACTATTAAATTGTGACTGATTATTGTCAATTATGTTCTGTATGACAAAATGATAAATAGTCCAAAAACATTTTGTCCAAAAAAAACTATTTTGTAATTTATTTTTTCATAGACCCCAGTGGCACCCATTCATACTCCCCTTTACTAGATGGCAGTGATACACTGTAATCCTAATTAACACCATACATTTCACAACATAAAAGACCCAAAAATGTCTATTTATAATCAGAGGGAAACTTAGGTACGACACCAACAACATCACTTATAGTTTTACAGACATTGAGAGCAAAAACCTGAGTCTTTAATTCTTTAGTTAGTGACTGAATGATTTTTATTTTTAGTTTAAATGTACCTACTTTAATATTAAAAGGAATATTTCCATATTTAGCCTCATCCTCTGCTGGTCATTTTGGGTTATCAGTAAACCTGTCTTCGCATACTGTGAAATTCTGTGTTATCTTAGGTTCAAAATATATACTATACACCATCTTTTTCACATAAACTTGAGATGATTTAATTTTTGTCACTTTGAGTCATTGTTTGTCATTGAGGGGTGATAGTGGGTCCTGCAGTCAGACCAGTTGAGAAGGCCTTCTTTAAATACTACTATTCTGTTTAAAATCCCTGTAAAAGATATTCAAAAATGTGACTATTTTTAATTCTAATCTACATGCACTGGCTGTGGTTTGCAGCTAAAAATACACATTTCAACTGGGCTGAAGAGATAGATTACCAGATAGGTGAGATAATAAAGGAAACTAAAGCAGTGTTTCCCAAATTTTTCTGGGGACCCACTTCTTAAAAATGACAAACCATCATGACCCAAATTCAGAACTTCTCCCCAATTCATGAAGAGTAAGTTTCTAGATCACCATCTAATATGCATTTAAACTTCTAAAGATACACATTTCAAATACTGAAATAGTTACCTTTATATTACAATAGTTAGATTAATGAGACAGAATATGTTTTATTTAGTCAGTTAACAGACTCATTTTCTCTCTTTATCAGTAAAATAATGCACACTAGACTTCTCTACATATAGAACAGCAATGATTACCATGTTTTAGCTGCAAAACATCCTTAATCTGTAACTGATGCAGCGAGTGGCTCCTCATTTCTTAAACAAGCGTCAGTTTGTAGTGAGCACAAAAACTGAAGTGTCTTTCAATGGAACAAGGTCATGTGGTCTGATGAGTCCAGACTGACCCTGTTCCAGAGTGATGAAGAGAGGTGAATGAAGCAATTACCCATCATGCCTAGTGCCAACAGTACAAGCCTGATGGAGCAGTATTATGATCTGGGATTGATTCAGCACTAGCCTAGTAATATTGATATTCATTTATTTATTTATTATTTACATGGATTAAAGCAAAAAAAAAGAGTCACCTGACTGAACTTTTTACCAATAAGACATCTGATCCAAGTATCCCCCTGTACCCCTTTGAAAACCAATGTAGCCATGGTGTGAATTATATTACCTTCGTTGTTCACTTGGTTTGTTTGTTTGTTTATGCTACAGCCTCAACCCAAATAACAATGGGCAGATTTTGAATTTTTGAGGAGGCTGTGGTTCAGAATCTGACTTTTGAGAGGTGTAGGTGTAATTACAAGGAGAAAACACAAGAGGGAGCTGCCTTTGTGGAGGCCTACACTGCCATAAGTGCCCTTTTTGTTGATGGCCTAGAAATGACAAAGTTAATTAGGTACAGATTTATTGCTGTAATGTGCATCACTTTTTATAACAGTTGTAAAAATTTAACAATAGACAATCGTCCACCTGGGGAGTGGGGGATGCGCAATCGGCAGTTGCACCTGTACACCAGCTGTTGTTTGTGTAAACCGGACTCTTCGTTCCTGTCGCTGCGTGTAGCGCGGCCTGCTAGCTTGATAGCATTGTCCTGGAGCCCAGCGTGAAGCCAGATTTCTTTGATAACCATCACGCAGGCGTCTCAGATAGCTGTGCGGGTTGTTAAATACGGCCTCAATTCATCGATTTCATAGCATAGGGACCTGGCGTCTGCTACGAAGAGGCTGGGTAGCGGTGGTCTGTGGCATTCTCTTTAGCCCAGCTAGGTAACCTGCTCGGCAACACCTCTTCTGTTTACGCTCTCTCCGCCGCTTCCGGAGTCGCCTCGCCGGCAGGGTCATCTATGGAGATTCCGGTGCTCGCGCTATAGTCAGTGGGATTCGACGCGAGTTTTTTTTTTAGGTCACTTGTGATGTGATTTTTTTTCATCTTATTGCGATATCCAAGAGTTCGTCTCGATTGTATGAGATCTGTATCTCACCCAGACACACGCATATCCTTTCACAAAAACATAAGCAGCCACACGGATTCAGGGGCACTGAGCCGCTGCGTCGATATGCGCCGCCATCTTAGTTTGTAGCTGCTGACGATTGTTAAGATAAATTATTATAATTAAATGAAATGGGATTGGCTTCGTGTTCAAGCACAATACATGTGTTTTCAGAGTTATTTAATTTAGTACGCTGTGGTTATGTACCGGCCTCAGTTAAAGCCATAAGGGTTAGTCTGTCACCCTCCTTGTCTCTGCATTTACTGGCTACAGGTCATGTCAATCAGGGTGTATGGAACGAGGATTGGTGGAGAGATTGGAAGAGGGCGGTGCTTAAAGGGATCAAGTGTGGTAGTTGTATATTTTTTTGACAGGTTGTGTATAATGTATATAAAATTCGCTGCTACTCAGCAATGGATTTGGCCTTTTGGGAACAGATATTATAAACCCCATAGGTGCAGAATTCAGCACTTGCTTAATTAGCCTATACTGTGAAAGATAGATAAATAGAATCATTATGGTCATCATATTGGCAGAAGGCATCAACAATACAAATTTCAAGGTGCTCTTCAGATCAGTGCAATCAAACTTGACATGAGAGAGAACATATAATAAACCCCAAATAGATTTGATGAATTAAACATTTAAACTGGGGCAAAAAAAATCAGATTTTACTTGACTCATAGTGTCCAAACCAGGAAAACAGAGTAAAGTCAAACCTAATGCCTGATACTAACAAGAGGTGGCAGGCACAACAAACCCCTCCCACTCACAAAGGTTTAACCTGATTTGCCCTATCTCTTATCATTGTGAAAACACATTTTTAGTGACTGTGACCTTGAGCTTTGACTGACATTCACCAAAATTTTATGAGATCTATTCAGGCCCACCTTGCACCTTTCCTGAAAATTTTATGGAAATTGCTCCAGCAGTTTTTGCGAAAAGTACCTGACAATCAAACAAAAAATAACACTCCTCTCTCCCTTGGCCAGGGTGAAAATACACACATTGAGCAAATGTGTTATGTACACTCACCACCAAGTAGCCAGTTCGCAGGAACAGGACAACACCAAAGATGTTGATCATGCATGTGGTAAAAACACCATCCCAGGTACCAAAGAGAACCGGCTCCCACACGAATACTTTGATCCTCCACCAGGGCTGACTAGACTGCTGAGAACCCTGACCACAAAAACCACATTTTAAAACTGGTGCTCATGGCAAAGGAGCAAACATGAGGAAAAAAAACATCAAATTATTCATGAGATGAGTTTATTTTAAAACAAAAAAGGAGAACAATGAAAGATGATGAAAAACTGAAGGATGAGGAAGCAAAATGAATAATCTAACAATAAGGTATGAGGAAAAGGTTTGTTTTTGCAAGCTTTGATGCTTAAGTTTTAAGTTCTGAAGACCAACTATAAAGATTTTTATGAGTTTCAAAGCCTTTTTTGATTAGAATTAAATTGCAAAGAAAAAACATTAGAATATGTGAAGGCAGTAGTACAAATTCTGTAAAATAAATGTAAACTGCTGCACTGTGGTCAAAGCTATACTGTGCCCAAAAACAACACTAATTACTATGCAAAGTCTTTTTATCTTTCAGCAATTGATTTGTTAAACATAGACCACTACCCATGCATTTTAGATTAAACTGAATATTCTTAGATGATTTATTTATTGAACTGTATTCATTGGTGACTTTAATTAGTCAATATGTCTCTTAATAGTTGACTGAACTGAAGATGTGAGTGTACATGGAACTATAGAGAAAAACACAAACCCACTAAATAAATGCACTTTCAAATGGTTAGGCTAAATACATGCGGTCATATTTGTCAGAGCTAGTTTTAGTAAAGGTTTTCTTCTATCTTCCCTATGATTTCCTTCTTTATAAGTTTACCATATCTTCTACTGTCAACACACTATAATTGGAAAAGACAACGCTTTTATGCTTATCCATATTTCAAAGCCTGTGTCATTTTGTGTGTGTGAAACTTTAAGCCATGGTACACATTTCCTAATTGTAACAAAGCAAATTAAGGCTGTCTAACTCTAAACAATTTTAATCAGATTAATAACAGGATTGCTTTAGATTAATTTCAGTTAATCATGATCAAAGCATTTTATGTTGGTTCTGTTCTTTTTTAACTTTTGTTAACTAAAATTTCTCACAACATACACAAAAATACACTAAGAAACAAAAAATGCAGTGGAAAAAATATCCAAAATGTGTTAAAATCCACTCAAATTTACACACATAAAACAATTAAAAAGTAACATAAAAAATGGGCTGATAAATCTAAAAAAAATTCCAAATATATATATATATATATATATATATATATATATATATATATATATATATATATATATATATATATATGCAGTTATGCAGCACCTTCAATAGATTCAACAAAGCCACTTGGTACAAAACAACTATTCTGTTTAATGTTTTATGATGATGGATTAATCTGCATTGATTTTGAGAGCCCTAAAGCAAATGTAAACTTAGTAGCCTTGGTAATGTCACACCTGGGTTGGGTAAATGTCTGATGTACCTGTGCATCCTCGTGGAACAGATCATGAACATGTGTTTGAGTGTTGGCAGCATCTTTCCCTTCCACTGCTCCTATAACATCTCCTTCCTGGTCACAGGTGTGCATAGTAGTACAACCTATTGGCATGGTCTCCATTGCAGCCTGCAGGTGTAAACACTCGTGATGCCTCAGCTGATCCACAGGTTCGCCATCATAACTGTTATTTGTATTCAATCACACGGACAACACAGTGCTGTGAAGGAAGCCTGTGATATTTGCCTGTGTGCTAATGACATTTGTGGCCCCGCCCATGCCGGTTCCAGCCACCGGTTGCAGCCAAAGGACACCCGGATCTGACAGGGTGTGTGTTCTTACCTCAGAACCGTGGCCAGACTGTTGTCAAACCAGCAGTGCAAACAATAAAAAGCGAAACAGACCGCACTTACAGTGACATGCAATAGCATTGATGCTGAACTGATTTTTAAAACAGGTTTACCCTATATTACAAGCAGTTAACCAACACATTTAAATGAATTACCTATACTATTCTTTAACTTTAGCCTGTTGTACATGCTTGTTTAAGCAGCTGAATATTCGACTTTTTTTTTAAATTACTGTTATTAATTAAATCCCATTGAAATGAATTTAGTTCCTTATGTCAGCCAGGATATTTTTTAAGGCACAGGAAATTGATACGGTCTTCTGTAAATCCTTTCTTCCCGGTGAGATATTTTACCAAGCCCACTGCGCATGCGCACAACACATTACATAATTTTTTGAGGCTTGTTCGGATTTCCATCCTACCAGCTGTATCCAGATAGAAAGGGGCGAGTGCTTACTGCATAATCTAAGCCAATGTTGATTTCTAGCCTTTTTGCGAGTCTTGCTGAACTATTTGGCCATCTCAACGAATTTTTATAGGCTTGATTTGTGAATAAAACTATCTGTATGAGCTGTTTAAGTGTTATGCAGGGTGCACAGCCGTCGTTTCACATTGTCAGTAAACGTTCAGTTTACCATTTAAGTATTTATTAACTTTTCTATTAAGTTTAAGGCAGGTAAATTAGCACATCTCGGCAGACATGTATGTCATTTCGTTCTACGGTAGGAAGTTTCGCGGAAGTAGGACAATTCGGCAGAACAACGGCAGCCGTACTCCAAAAGCGACTCAATATTTCCACGCCACTTCGACAACAATGAGCAGGGTTAAGGTTTAACCTCTGCACTTATGTTTTACGTCATGCTGGTTGCTGCAGAGATTGGTTGAGATTGGTTGCTAGGCTACGTGTTTTCGGCAGACCAATAAATAAAAGCTGCAGGAGTAAAGAGCCGACTATAAAAGTTTGAGGGTAAAATCATGCAATTAGACACAATTACAAATTGTGTGTTTTAGTGTAGTCTAGGCCAACTACTGTACTCCACATTGTCTTGGGGATATTACAGAGATATTGTGGAGTTTGCTCCCATCCCGCTATTAGTTCACTATGTCATAGGATACGGCCCACTGTAATAAGTGGACCTTCTGAACTACCATCAACAGTGGTGACTGCGAGCTGTTATTTACCAAGACACATCGGTGTATCCATAATCTTTGTCGTAACTTTTTTTAATTTTAATTTTTAATTTTATCAAAATCATACACAACATACAAACACAAAATAAATAAAATAAAACATAGTAACAGTCAACCTTTACTAAATTTAAGATGTTACAGGGTCAAACAGAAAATCAATAATACCATTTTAAAGTTGCACACCTTTTTTTTTTTTTGCTTACATAGTTTTAATGATTTTATTTTAAATTGACCATTTCTTTTAGGAACACAATAAAGATAAATTTGATATTTCCACATTTATATTTATGGATAAAGAACTTAGCGAAAATTATTATATTATTAATTATAAAATCTTGATATTTGTTTTGCCAAATTACACCAAATTTTACGTCGTTGTAGGATATCTTTGTCGTAACTCGTCAGTGTTGGATAGTTTGATAACTGGACCTTCCGAGGCAGCCCAGCAACCAGCCTGACATAAGACATAAGTGCAGGGGTTGAACCTTAACCCCACCCATTGTTGTCGAGGTGGCGTGGAAATGGTGAGTCCCTACTCCAAAACCGGGCGATAGAGGTACGGCAGTGAAGTGCGCATGCTCGGCAGTAAACTGCGCATGCCCTAACCATAATCATCTCGCGCACGGCTTGGTTTTTTAAATTCACTTCAGTGAATCATGACAATTATTTACTTATTTACTTTAATTTATTATGTTGTCAAACCAGCAGGGTAAACAATAAAACAAGCTAAACATACAGTAGTTATGATGACATGTAATTATTGTTTAATGGCGTTTTAAAACAGGTTTAACCTATATTTCAAGCTGTTAAACATATTTAAACCAATAATTATTATTTAACTTTAGTCTGTTATACATGCTAGTTTTTTAAGCAGCTGAGTATTCGACTTTTTCCCAATCTCATTAAACAAAATGTAGCTCCTTAAATTAGCCAGGATAATTTTCTTTATTAAAAAAAAAGCTTAAATAAATAATGGCAATAAAAACTACATTAATTATTTTAAATTGTTTTTTTTTTAAAGCATCGAATATGCAGATGGTTACAGGTGCTCAACAACTGATCAAGACACACTTGTTTTATTTGTATGGACTTATCTTTGCTTCAATAAATGAGCCATTTAAAAAATTAATTTGCCCCCCCCCCCCCCCCCCCCCCCCCCAGAGTCTAATATGTAGTTGCGCATAGGTGCTTTCCAAACCCTCTAGCTCCTTCAAGTTAATGATTGTCAGAATATTTTAACTTTCTAAAACCTACCTATGGGTTTTCTATGTATGTTTTTGAAAAACAGTTTCACAGATCTATAAAATAAGCAAAAAAAAACCTGTCCACCATTGGACATTCCATAAAAAAAAATAAAGCATCTGAAAAAACTGTTGCATTATGGCGTTTCCAACATAAATAATTATTTTTTTAAAAGCCAAAAATATTACTTTCTTGTGTCTCAGGAGATTAAAGATACAATTCTTTAAATATCCAGACTTTACAGTTAAAATGATTTAATTATCTTTCTTTTTTTTTTTTTTTTAAGTATAATTAGTTAAATCTTACCTTTTGGCAGTCTCCTGTCAATCCATATTGAGGAAAAGTGATGGAAAAACCTCAGCTATGTCCATATTTCATTGTCTCCATTTCCTAAAAACAGGATTGTGGCTTCTCTTGCAAATAAGAACGTGTTTGTGAAAACGTCAGCAGGTTAAGTTAGATAAAAGTGTTGTCTCTGGTAAGCCTCCAGGGTGTGTGTCTGCTTTGCCCAAGGATCATGTGTTGGTTTTGGCAAGCCCAGCAATAGGCAAGGTTGACTAATGATTAAAGATGAAATGCAAACCTACTCAACAGCCTTATCTTTTTATTCCAGGAATCATTCCCTTGACATTTTTCCAATACAGTCTTATACTATATTTACCCTTACGGATAGTTTTACCTGTCATCAACCACTATATAGATGTTAACCATACAGTTTTATTATAAATGATTATTTAAGAGGGAATTGTCTCAACAAATAATGTTTGATGTGTATATCAGAAAAGGGCATTATGTCTCATTCAAGCTTTACTTGCATTGCACATAAAAAGCAATTCACAATCAAATACAGTGATTTTCTTAATTTATTTATAAGGACATGACACACAACAATCAAAACAACAATTTAATCAGATTGTTTACAAATCATAATATATTGCAAAAAATCTAATCATGAGTTACTTGACTGAAATTAATCGGCTACAATTAAAGCTGCACATTATTCATAAAACAAGTTCACTCGACCCAACAAGTTAATGACCATGCATATAAACCTTACAGTCTAACTAAAGATCAGCCCCACAGGGAGGCAGCAGGGCGTCTTTGTCAAGTTCTTTAAAAATATGAAAAAGCCACTCAAATGTCGGACTGTAGGAAAAAAAAAAATTCCATCCGTATTTGAAAGATCTTGACACAAACGACTTGTACAGAGATAAATGAGGGTAGCAATAGTGACTGCATATGATATACTGTACATATCAGTGCCTTAAATGACATGTTTCAAAAATAGTTTTTTATCAAAAAATTCATAATTCAGATCTTTTTACACAAAAGAAACTTTTTTTTTTTCCTTTAGCTTATACAAGGACACTTACGGCCAGTTTACTGACGACAGTCAAAGGGGGAAAAAAAAGGTAATGGTACTTCTCACATAATGTATGACAATTTTGCTTTTAAACTGCTTCACTGAATCTTAGATTCTCCACAAATTATTCATGGATTATAATTTACCAAAAGTACAAACAATGACCTGAACTGTGCTTTTAAAAACCGTTTGTGATGAAATGAGTGAATGACATTTAAAACACAAGTCATTCTTCACCCATAGTAGAATGTAACCAACATTAACTCAAGCTGTACAGGTTGAGTATTAGATAATGCAAATAATAATTTCAGGTGAAGTATGTGTTTGAACAGTTTTTTTTTGAGAGTGTGGGGCTTTCATTACCAGCATTTGTAGACAGTTAAACTGATTATAATGCAGAGTCAGTGGCATTAACTTACAAAGAGTGGAAATTCATCTGGAGAAAATGAATTATCTTCTCAACATATGTAAGATATATACAAACACTAGAAAGCCACGTAGATGGCAAGTGACATGGATTCACTGTTTAATCATAGATGCTGGATAACCAAATTCATGTGCCTTCCACTGACAAAAAGTGTCTCTTGCACAAGCCATGTCTCTATCGACACACAGATCTAACAGTACTTCTCAGAACATAAAAATATACAATGTATTTACAGCAGGATATTTTCTATACATTCTAAAGGGAATGTTCAATGAGGGAGGAAAAAGTAAAGTATTTGATGATTGATGGGGGTGCTGTCTGTCCCTGATTGTCAGTAGACTTGTAACATTAGGGAGCTTCACATCATTTTCTGAACCAAATGTGAGGACATATAATAAATGTTTTACACAATAGCACCTAAGATAACACACACGCGCGCACACACACACGCACACACACACACACACACACACACACGTAAAGATCAACAGTGTAATGTTTGATGAAGTAAAAGAGGAACATGTTAAAATAGTTTTGACAACACCCAGACAGACGGGACCATTTCAGTTCAAATCTAATTATTCATACACACATACTGCAACAGAGTAAAATCACAGATAGCAGGCTGAGAATTTATTGCAAAAAAACAAAAAAAAAAAAAACAAAGAGTAAAACCAGACTTACTGGTTTTACTGTAGAAGGAACTCCCAGACCTTAATGTAAGATTACAGACTGAATAAATTGATAGCTTATGTGTTTTTTGTTAATGTGCAAGTGGAATCTGTCGCTGCAGATCACTGACCCAGTTACAGGAAGTACACCAACAGAATAACAGGACAGGAATAAAACGGACTGACTGAAAGAAAGAAAGAAATAAAGAAAGGCACAGATGGAAAAACTAATGAAATCACAACCAAGCACCCCTTTTCTATATACCACAACCTAAACTAAGATTAAGTCATTTGTTATTACTTGTGCATCTTCCAGTCTGTTAAAAAAAAAAGAACTGTAGCTATGGGAGTTTTTTGATTTTACATATGATGGAAACGAAAGAGTCATCTGTCGTTTCATAAAGTCTAAAATTTCTATATCAATTTAGGACATGTTACTTAAACATTTTGTTTTTCATCTTGGATTGCAAATGAAAGTCCATTCTGTACCTCCATTATGAAGGTAAATCACATTCCCTGTAGTGAAAAATGTGCAAATTGTGCAGCCGGTACGCACAATCCTTTTAAGTTAATTTCACTACAGGTGACTTGTAAGTAAAATGACAATTATCCTGCAATCATTACATGCTTGCAGCTATCTTATACCCAAATATTTCTTTTCCAAGGCAGGGGGGGGGGGGGAGAGAGAATATCTCAGTTTTAGTCTTGGCTGTTAGAACAACCAATTAGGGACAATCTGTCAAAAGAAACTTAAACTGTGTCCATGCCAGATAAAATACAATCACTCCGATCGTTCCCTTCGATACATTACATATATCATATAGCAACACCCATTTTAGGTGACGGTAAAGTGACTTCAACATAAAGTGAAGAATCAATTGTGATCACACCACAATGTAATTTCTATAGGCAAATGCAAAGAAAGGATTGTGTTTGTCAGGCTTGTGTTAATACAATACTCGGACACTTATTCTAGCGAGGTGGCATTGAGCGGCGACTACGCTGATATTGATTACCGCATGACCCAACTGCTAGTCTTGTCTTTACTGCATGTGAGAACTGTGTTAAGACAAACCTGGAAACCCAAACCCATCCTCTCACAGGAGTTATATAGCTGGAATAACAAAAGGTTCTAGGAGTGAACTGAAAACCGCTGAGTTGTTTTACCAGATAAACTGCAGAGGGAGGTAGCTAACAGCAAAATGGCGTACATAAATAGGGCCTACATTTCGACAAGTGGAAATATTGCATAAAGCAGCACAGGTGATTTGATCTTTATTAAACAAACTGATTGATAACATTAAAAATAAACTCTGAGATATAGCATTTCACTTCATCGCTTGCTTTGGTCGCCCAATATCTCAGTGTACATTCTGGTGCAAGAACTACGTTGATTCTTTTTTTTTTTTTTCTTTAAAAGAGGGGGAGAATTAATTATACTTTTAAAAATGTCATCAAATTTCTATTCAGGTAGACTTAAAACATAAAAACAGAAACTCTTTTTTTTTTGTTTTACTTTGAGAAAGAGCATGAAGTTGTAATGGGACTTGTTTTGGCAAAACAGGAAACATGAGATAAAGTGCCGCTGAAATTATCGACAGAAATTAATTCTTCACGCCACCCGTCAGCCAAAGGTTTCACTGGATGAAACATCAGGAGAGGAGTTCAGTTGAGACCTGGTCTCAGTGACTCTAACTAAGGGGAACTCTGAGAAGTCTGTGCTGTGTCCTCGAAGACTTACTTGTCCATTGGCAACAGTAAACTGTGAAGAGGATCCAGATCTCGATGTCTGGAAATGTGACTTGAAGTTCTGATCGAAGGAGCTTATTTGAAAAGTCTGCAGAATCCCTTGCGTAGAGTCTGTCTTTTTGGAGGGCGAGACCTGCTCCAGGAAGTCCTCCTCAGCTGGGGACACTGCTGAGGGAGGCGTGGTCTCGTCACCTGAAAATGAAAATGAGTGCTGGGAGTCCCCGACCAGTAATCCGAAGTGAGGTTTCTCTAAAGTGGACCTTAGTGGAGAGCTCATCCCTGATTTGAACCTGCTGGGAGAAGGAAACTGTTTCTCTGTGGAGAACAGAGGCTGTCCAGCTAAAGTGGGGTTTTCAGAGACCAAGCTGAGGCTCTGGCTGGTCAAGTAGCTGTCATTCTGGCTGGTCCTCTCAAGTGCTTGCTGGAGAAATTTGGAGTATTCTTGCAAGAGACTGACCTTCTCAGTAGGTGGCTGAACGTGGGCACTAGAGGCTGCGAGGCTCTCCACGGGGCTGCTGTCTGAAACATCTGAGGAGTTAATGGATATGCTTGACGTCACCTCTGTGTCAGCAACACTAAAAGAAATGTCTGACTGGCCATTGGCTTTGTTGGAGTAGTGGTCCAACAGAGTCTGAAGGACTTCATCTGGCAGTACGCTCTTGTCATGAGTTGCTTTAATCTCTGCGTTGATGGGCTGGGGCTCCAGGATGGTGGCAGGGACCGTTTCGTCAATGACGGTCGACACCACAGTTTGTGTGACGGGCGGCTGAGTGGAAATGCTGGTTGTGTTGAGGCCGTAATCCCGGCTGTTATTGGCCATTGCGGCCTGAAGGTAACGTTTCTTCTTGAGAAACTGCATGGCGTCGTCGTAATTTGTGCTGCTGGCTGCTGGTTTTGTTGGAACTCCTTGAAGAGTTTCAACTGATTCCAGTTCAGTATTGCCATCTACATCCAAAAGCCCTTGCTTGTCTACGATTTCAAAGGTATATTGTGTGACTTTGCTATTCTCCTCGAAGGAAGACAGTGTGGACAGGCTGGGAGGAGGCTGTTCGCTGGACTGTTTGAGGGTCCTCTTGGGGACCTTTTTCAGAACTAATTTAGGAGGAGTTGTCTCTTCTGATGACACCTCTTCCTCCTGGTTTTGGCTTGCAGATTCTTCAGGGAGTTCTACAGAATAGTCTGAAATCACATATTCGTGCTTGACTTTGGAGGACACAGTGTAGAGAGGTAGACCTTCAATTTTGTTCTGTCTCTGCTCCTCTTTCTCCTCTGCTTCTGCAACAGCGACAGAATTCCCTTCAGTTTGGGCAGCAGTGGAAGCCCCTGAACTCTGCGACTTTTCTGAACATTTCTGGCGCTTCTTTTTAGGCAGCGAACACTCTTTGGCAAGAAAGGGGAGGCCTAAAGGATCGGGTTCACGCAGAGGTCCAACTTTGCCAGCTGCCTTGTTGGTCTTTCTCTCTCTGTTCTCGTGACACATTCGCCTGTGTTTTAAAACCCTGTCGGTTCTGGAGAAGTACTGTGGATGAAACAAAATATTTAGTAAAATAATTCAGCAAGAAATTCAGAACAAATGCAACAACACAAAAAAATCACCAAAGTCAAGGCAATAAAAATAAATAAAAACACATTTAATCAGCATAAAAACAGCCAAACACTTTCTATATTTCATTATCTTTCATCTATCTTGCAGTAAAGTTAAAATTATGAGGAATAATTTCACATCTACTCTTTATTCCAACTGCTAATGTTTTACAAATGTAGTTTCTAGTGACTTTAGAAATTCCAGTTTTATTTGTTCTTTGCTTTGTGTTGCAGAGAAAACACTAATCTGTGATTTATACTGGGAACGGCTCCAACACCGTTTGCTTTTGAGCTATTAATAAACAAAGCAGGCATTAAAAAAAAATTATTGGGATTTGTTTTATCTCTTTTACAAACGTGGTGTAATTTACAAAGTAAGGACAGTCCTTTGGAGTTCTGAACAACACGGATCAAACATGTGTGAATGTGACTAGGTTGTTAAAAATGTCTTCATCTTCACATTTGTTTCATATCAGAACTTTGCTGTAGTGTTTGTTATTGCTGTTGTGAATTGACCGGATCCTCTTTGCTTTGTATATCCAATTTCCTGTGTGTCTTATAATATATATAATGGTGGAAAAAGGTTTTGGACACAACATACTTTTGTTAAAAATCACTGCTAAATCACTGTACCATGTATTGTGTTGTTTTAAAAACCCACATGTTCCGTTCAAGGTCAAAGGAGGTTTCAGTGAGATAATAAAACACATCCAGGGCCTCACATGTTGAAACTCTCAAGGATTTAGTTTTTATTGTTTTTCTTGTGAACAGTAACAGGGTTCTTATAAGTTTCTACAAGCAACATTTGGGACTTTTCAAGACCTTTTTAAGACTACTTAGAGTAGATGTTAATGGCCATTTTTCAGTGTTTTTCATGTCCATACAGGCAAAAATTCATGATTCTGAGAAAACTTGTGTCAACCAAGTCAAAAATAATTTTTTTGCCAAAGAGGAATTATTAAATTTGCACTTCCCCATTATTACTTTTTGTGTGATGTATACATGCCTCACAGCTGCCTGTGTGTTGAGCTGAGTGTTCTGGGATCACTTCTAACCGGGAGCTAGAAAGTTCGCAATAATTGGTTCCTAATTTTAATATAAATTGGCAAGTTGGAACAGGTGTAACTGAGTAGACGAACATTATTTTCTCTGCAGCTTGGACATTTCTCACACACATTTAAGTGCACAGTTAAATATATGTTGTTTACAAAGATTACAAAGTACTGAAAATATAAACAGACACCTTTGACACAGGAACAAATTATGTCAATGTTTTTTTTTTCCAATCAAAAATACTGAAGTGAGAGTTGGGGTCACATGGCTAAGCAAGTATGTTTCAGGGGGTACTCCACTCTAAAATGTTTGTGAACCACTGCTGTAGATTAGAAAGGATTTACCTGGTGACAGTAGTCACACTGGTAGGGTTTCTCCCCACTGTGGGTCCTCTTGTGCCTCTCCATATGATACTTCTGGATGAATCTCATTCCACATTCATCACAGCGGAAAGGCTTTTCACCTGAGCCAAAAGACAAAAGTGGAGAATATGATGATGAGCCATTTCAGAATAAACTCACAAAAGGTACTGATTACATGCATATTTCTGGCTGTGTCCAGTTGTCTTGGTCCTGGAGAGGCCAAACAAATGCAATCTCATTTGATGTGTCCTTGTGATATGCCAAATGACAAAGGCTATTCAATCATTCATTTCACTCACCAGTATGGATCTTCTCGTGTCTCTGGAGGAGATATTTCTGAATGAAGCGCATGTCACACTGACTGCATTGAAATGGCTTCTCTCCTGCAGTTTGAAAAAAAATTATAACAACTATAGTTTTGCTAATGTGTAGTCATTTCTTTTGCAACCTTTCCATGACAAGGATCCTCCGATCCTTGTCAGAGAAATAAACGAGTGTGATTTAATTTCATAACATGACTTAGTGATTCCTACCAGTGTGAATGAAGACGTGCCTCTGCAGATGATAGTTGGTTCTAAATGCAGCATTGCAGTGTACACAAACATGACACTTTGGGTTCTGTATGCCCAAAGATCCATCTTCGTTGATACTGAGAATCTACAAAAAAAAGTACAAAAGGTTGTTGATTTTAGCTTAATTTTACATCTTTCTCTGTGAATATGTACAAATTTCTGCCATCAGTTTCCTGTTTTTACACATGTAGGCCAAACATTTATACATGTAAATAATGTTTTAGATAAATATAAACATGTACCTTTGCTGGTGAACGCTGCTTCCTTTTTTTCTTTTTGGGACACATCATTAGATCCTTTCCTTTTTTGTCCTTCTTCATCTGGCTGGATGGGTCTGCCAGCTTCAGTTCCTGCTTGATGCTTAACTGTAGAATGAGGACAAACAGGCACAGTATTTAACAAATGCAACATCTAATTTAAATCCCACCCACTCGCTGCAACAAATGAAGCAGTGGGGCCTAATCTGAGGGGACCCAGCATGGAACAAGTGCTCCCCTGAAATTTAAGAAGCAAGTGGTTATGGTTCAAGCATCCTCTCTAAATGACTCCCTGCTGGAGGTACCTCAGGCACAAGAGACCTCAGTGTAGACCCACAACATCACCTACACATCTGCCAGCTGACAGTGGACCATCTGTTGACTTTCTGACTTACTTTAACATTTTATTTGGCGAGTATAAGATCATCATCAGTGACTTAAATCTATACAATTGAAAAATAAATATTCTTGAACAAATAATTTAAGCATCTAAGTCTTTATGGTTTGAATACTGACATTAAACACTATGTACGGAAAATATTACACAGCTTTGAAAATATTCAAATGTTTCTATGTAACATTTGCACATGCTCATGTGCTTATGTAAAGTCTGAGATGGAGTCTGTTTTGTGCTGAGAGCCGGACATGTGTTGACTTTAGCTGACTGCATTTCTGAGCTATTATCTAGCACTGCACACAGTTACAGAAGAGAGGTACTGTAGGACCGAGGTGCAAATGTGAGTATTTTTACAGAACTAGTTTTCTTCATAGAAATCAGTGTATTGTGGCTGTTATCATGGATTTAGGCAAGCCTGTAGCTAATGTCCACAGTACCCAGCACTCAACAGATTCCACCACGAACCTGATTAGGAGCATTTTATAACTTATTTTTAAAGAATGACAATACATCTGATTCTATGCACATAAACATTTGTGCATCTAGCTTTGTTCACCTTTAAGACTTTAATATTAAAAGAACAAGTCATTTCATATGCGCCGTATGCTAATCAGATCATATGACTAGTATGCAGACAAATGACCTCACATTGACATATTAAAAAACATGGACCTATTTGTAACCAGCATGAACTCACTGGCATATGAAGTAAGCAGGGCAACTTATTGGTGAGTTTTAGGGGGAAATGCACTCCCACCTCACTTCCTCCCTCCTCTTCTCCTCCTCCTCCACCATTCTTTGTCATCTCCTCCTGCATCATCAGCTGCTCTGGAGGGACCAGGTCATGAGTGACCAGAGAGCTTCCAGTCAAGTCTTCATCTTCGTCGTCATCATCATCGTCCTCAGCCAGAAGCGGATGGTTCACCAGAGATCGTTCTCCCAGGGTCATCACCACCAGTCCTCCTCCACTACTCAGCCCAATTCGCCCTCCTCCATCTAGTCCTCCACTGCTGCACTTCAGCAGCATCCCTTCTAACTTGTCCTCGGTGTTCATCTTACATAGAGTAACTGTTTAGTCTGCAAAAACAAAACATTAATAATAAATAGAGAGAAAAAAAACATTGCAAGTAGCTAACATTACAAATATATTCAATTCAGGACTGCTTACATGCTTATTTGATCATGGGGGGGGGGGCATATGGTGTAAGGCTGAACAATGAATTTAATCCCAATGATAGTTACGATATAATATGACAAATATATTTACAACCTGTAATGTAAATGCCTATATTTAGGAGGGCTTTGAGTAGTCTATTAACAGAAAAAAGGGGGAGATTAAGTGGACTGAAATTACAAGTTTACACAATAATGAAGCTCATTAAATGTACATTTTGTGAAAATACATATACACAGAAGCGACATGAAAATGGCTGAGGACTATGTCTTCCTTGTCAACTTAAAAACCAGCGCCACAACTGTTGTGTCTATATCACAAAATGTAGTAATGCTACACAGTGAAAAGTGAAGGCAGCTCTGAAAGTTGAGAATGTCTTGAAATGATGGGCTGCTTTGCTGAGACTAAATTACAAGCATGAACAATTTAATAACTTTACAAGATGTATATGTGCTTGTACTTTCACCTGAATCAGAGTTTAACTAGGCTTTCAGACATAGATAAATATCAGTCCAACATGACAAGTATCATCATCGAAAGGCCTAATTAGCAAACCATATATGTGCATATTATGACTGCAACGTTACACTTGCGTTGACCTTCCATGGCATTACAGTTTAACAACATATAACAATTATTTTGTTAACTAACCTCACGCTAGCAACCACTTGATCTGCAAACGGTAGCTAACATAGCACTTAAGAGGCCGTTTCATAACAGACCTGAAGATGTTGTTAACCGATACAGACTTACCGAAGTGGTAATAGAACAAGTAAGTATCTGTCACTGTTTAAGTACACGCCGACAGCTGCTTAGCCTCATATGTAAACAACGCTGACTGTGTCGCTTAGGTTAAGTGGGTTAAGTCACTTGCTAGCCAGCTAGCTAGCTACGCATGTCAAACTAACTACTACATCGTACTAGTGAAGAAGAAACGCAGGAAGTGCGACGAATACACTTCCCGAGATAAAAAAAAAATACTAGGGTGATTACGAATAACCCTGAGAACACCCCCACCACTTAGCCAAAATAATAATAAAAAACTAAACTTATGCCACTATATCATAATTATGAGTTTGTCATGGAGATAGACTTTTTAAGTATGTAGTAAGCAGGATCGTCTCAATTAGCATTTTATTCTGGAGGTTCAAACCGGAAATGAACATATTTTTGCGCAACTTGACGCATCCTATGGCCTGTGAAGCTAATTTACTACTAGCAAGCGTTGGTAGCAGTTATTGGTTAGTGCTTGCTGTTGTCAATATATAGTTGATACCGCCATTTCGTAGATATCAAATTCTCCCGAGACAGACGATAGCCATCGCTGAATTATACCCTACAATAAACGATATGCATATCACAAAATACAACTTCCGTGGTCACATTTCTCTAAACTTGTCAGAGAAGCTTGTTGGATTTCGCGCTAATGCTAACGTCCACAAACGCTCTCAGCCACTCTGTTCAATAGGCCACAATGGTTGAAGCTAGCTAGTGAAGATAACGTTCGCTAACTAGCTAGCCCATTAATAGCCTCAATACAAATAACATCATAGATTACCGTCGACCGAAAGTGGTATATAAATAGTCAAATCTGAGTCACTGTTTCTTACCTGCTACGCGTCTTAAATCCGTTTAGTTGTCATGATTGTTATGCAAGACTACAGTGTAATGATGATGTGCGGAATAATCAAATACACCATCACATTTCGTCAAGAAAAGAATATATCTATTTGTCGCCATCTAGTGGCAAACTCTTGTTAGTGTTATGAGGACTGCGCTTGTCCCAATTTGTTCGCTGAAAGTTTGGCGACCTACTTCTAGAAATGATCTTAATGCTTGTGATTAGAGTTTTTCACCGGTTTTCACCTCAATCAGTGAAATAAATATATAGATTTATATTCTAGTAGTTAAACTGAACCACTTGGGTTTATATATGAATGGAAAATAATATATAAAACGTCCAACTTGGCTATATGCAGTCATGCTTTACGCAATGAAATAGGCAATACGTGTATTTGTTCGTGTGTATATCTAGCTGTAGTCTATATACACGTGAAATAGTTTGATTTCATTCAGTAGTCTATAGGTACTATTATTATTCTAGGGTAGAATAATGACGTTCACCTTAAAAAGACATTCAAGGATGCTGCGATTTAAATAGACGTAATGAAGTCTTATTTCCTTCTGTATTATTTAAATTAAAAAATACTGTACTTTTAATCCCCGTGATCATATTTAGGCTGCGGGATGAGTTATTTTTTAAGGTGGTGAAGACTTAAAGACTTTGGAGAAGGCGAGGGGCGCATCAAGTGTTAAACTGTTAAACCTAATGTAATCATTTATGTATTAATCCAGTGATTCTTCAGCTGACGTTTTTTTAGCCTCTCATAGAAAACAGTATTGAGGTTCGTGATAAGACGATAGCCTGTCTCACACAGACACACACACACAGACACACACACATATATACGCAAACCAAACGCACACTCCGCCGTGAGGAATACTAATCAACCTGTTTGCCGACCCGAAGTACAGCAGCTCTGCGCGCAACTTGACTTCTCCATTCTGTCTGAAAAGGCTTCCCCTTGGATTTCACCTCAACATTCACCTGCTGAATGTCATCGGGTTTATGTTTGTGAGCGAACGAGCAGCTGTTATCAGTGCTGTCTCTTGTCTTCACCGATGTGCGACAGGCATCCGGAGAGAGTGGATCTGGGGACAGACAATCCAGTGCCGCTTCTGTAGCCAGGGAAGCCCCCCTCGCTTTTTGCGCGCCCGGATCGCCGGTAAATACACGCGTTGGAGGGAAGTGCGTGTGCATGTGCGCTAGGCTCTAAATGTGTGTGTCTGCGCACGATAAAGCCCCGGGCTCCGTCCTCAACAGTTGCCACAGGAGCGGAGGAGAAGAGAGGAGGAGAGGGAGAGAGACAGCAGACTGAGGACGGACAGACGGACGGACGCGGAGCATCACGCCGCTCTGCCCGGCTCTGCTCCTGACATGCAGTCGCTCATCTCTCCGGTGACCAAGGCCATCCTAGTAGCGCTCTTCATCTTCGCCATACTCCTGATCCTTTATGTGATCCTCTGGTACATTTGCAGAGACGTGGACTGCGACCACGGCATCTGAGGATTCAGTTATTAACGGGAATAACGGGAATAATTGAATGGGGCGCGCAGAGGAGCCCGCGGAGCCCAGGGTCATCCCGTAAGTGTGCTCGTTTCCGTTCTTGTCTAATCTTTTGAGCTTTGTTTGAAGATTTTTATTTCATTTAATGTGTGTGTATACGTGTACGTGTGCGTACACGCGCGCACTCCTACTGTGCGTAATGTTTAAATGCGCTCTGGTAAAAAAGAAAGGAAGAAAAAAAAAAAAAAAAAAAAAAGGTGACGACCGGCGCGCGTCTCCACCGGCACCTGGTTTTAGGGTGTCAGAAACCACAAACGAACCGAGCCACGCACACTTTAATTTGACAAGTAAACAGCAGTCCGGGGTTATGTACAGTATGACAAGCATGAGGTTAATGCTGAAGGGGGTGTGTGTGTGTGTGGGGGGGTGCTCAAAGGTGGTACAATGTCATCAGAAGGATATCAAAGTAAGGGAGTAAAGGGAACGTGGTGCGGGTGGGCGCGCGTGTGGGTTCTCTGAGACGGAGTGGGAAGATCGCTAGTGACATTGCGGTAAACGGCGTGGGTGTCCCTTAAGGTCAAGAACAACAGTGTTTACCTCAGGTTGCCAATATTGTTTTATCCTCCTTCCTTCCTTCTTTCGTACATCTGCAGCATTAGTTCATGTTCAGTTCATCTAGTCTCTTAGGATGCTCCAACACTGGCATTTTACATCCAACGAGATAACAGGATTATCTCCATTGGCTCCTGTGCATCTTCTTCCTAATCTGTCTTGTGCCATGTTTTTTGAGTCCTTATCAAGAACACCCCGCTAATGCTTTTACGCATAGCGCATTTATTTTCCCTTGACATATCTGAGCCCTATTCCTTCATGTTATGTCCAGTTCACACACTCACACACACACATACACACACACTTGTACACACAGCATATTGGTAAAGCTTAATGGAAGACTTCTCAATATTGCAGGCACGTTGCCCCCCCCCTCCCCTCCCAGTGCCTACATGCCTTTACCTGCCACCATAAATCTATTAAGCATGTGAGACATGATTGCCATTTTTAATCTGAGCAAAGAGCATGCTTTGTTTTTTTTTTGTTTTTTCTTTGTTTTGTTTTGTTGTTCTCTCCTGCAATCACAAAGCAGGAAAATGACTGAACTGTCCCCGTTCCAAAGTGGAGAATGTAAAGGAAGGACACACCAAGGACACATTACTTTTTTAAAGGTTTTAGGACATTTTAAGCAGGGCTGTAGTGGAGGGCATGCGCATCTACCCCAGCTCCATTTGTATAGAGTTCACTTATCCACTTATGCTCCTTTGACTCATCAGGACGGCTTATTAACAGGAGGAAAAGCATGACCAGACCCAACTAGTTTAGCCATGTTTCTAAGGGAAGCCACGTTTCCTATTTTCCTCCCTTAAATGCCCTGGAGGATTTAAACAACCCAAGCATCTCCAGCTAACTCACTGAGAAAGTGCAAGTTTGAGCTTACATTTTTTTTAAAAACCTGCTTATTTTGAGCGCCGTATACGCCACATTCTGGTATTTAAAAATCCATAAGCAGGTTTAAATGCTGGATTTAGCCACGAGGAGGAAACCCTGCAGCCTCCTCAAACTGTTGCGTTCTCTCCTGCAGAGAAAAACAGAGTCTGGTGGGATAGCAGATGCCCTCTTTGACCGAACTACAAAATGATTCCTGTCAGCTATGAGTAGATATGCATCCTCTGTCAAAATACACACACACACACACACACACACACAAACACCTCTTTAAATGTTTAACAGCATGACCTAATAATAATAAAATAGAGAAAAGAGGAGTGTCTGTTTAAACCTGCTGCCCTAGATTACCTTTGTGTGTTTGTGCGCACATGCATGTGTGTGTGTGTGTGTGTGTGTGTGTTTTTAAATGGAAAAGGGCTGAAAAAAAGCTGCGTTTGAGTGACTGTTGATGTTTGTGTAGTTTTTGAAAGAAGAAAGCCACTGTATGTATGTGTGTGTGTGTGTGTGTGTGTATGTTTGCGGCAGCGTGGGAGGGGGTTAAACACTGACATGCTCCAGAATGACAGATGAAAAAAGTGGAGCAGGGAAAGCTCAGCGGGACTCAGCATGGGAGACAGGTGTGTGTCAGTGTGTGTGTGTGTGTGTGTGTGTGTGTGAACATAACTAAAATTCACTCAAGTTTATTGAAAATGTTTCCCCTCATTAAGTATATCAATATAAACAGTTTTCCTGGAATTAAGTGTGCTAATGTACAAGTTAAGGTTTATTTCGTTTGTGTGTCAAGGTCTGTAGTCATTGTGTGTGTGTGTAATAATTACACACACACACACACACACACACACACGTTGACAACTATTAAAAAGTCACTTCTAACATTTACTTAATCTAGTTTTACATTTATTTCACATGTTACTAACACCATACGACACGCTGCCTTTGTGCTCAGCATTAATACACCTTGATAGATAAATGTTCAAGTCAGATTTAAGTCATAAAATATGCAAGGGTGTAAATTATTGAAGACTGAAATGCTGGATAAGTGATTTGTTAATCTTCCCTGGTTGCAGACAGAGCAAACTGTACACATGCTCGACACTAACAGCGTGTGTTAGTGACATTTATGCACAAAAAATAAGTCATATTGAGCCACATTTGGGTCCAGATCTACGGTACATGCTGTCCAATACTGACACACCCTGCTCTTATAAATATAGAATTATCAGACAAGTCATAAACTATGAATATGAGTGGAAAGGTCAGTATTTTCTTTTTGGGTGGCTGAGACGTGGCGTTTAAGGTCACTGAGCAGAGCATGGAGTCTGCAATAACAAAAGGAGCAGTTTAATAATGCTGTTGTTAGGTATTTGTGTGAATTATTCATAGGTTGAGATATTTTCATTTTAGGTGTTTGTCCTTTAAATGGTGAACAGCTGCAAGTGTTGTTTAGCAAATACTATAAATACTGATAGCATGCTCTGGTAAACTGCACGTACAAACCTGTAAATCCTGGCATTCTTTACCTCGTAAATCATATTCAGTCATAAAAGAATATATTGAAAGATATGATCATGTTACAGGATCTGTTTTTATTATGATTTAACAATAATATTCATGATTTAAATCTATAACTGAAGAAAAATGTCCTTAAAATTATAATGTGACATTTATATTGACACTAGATTTCATATTAGTCTGTGCAACTATGTGGAGAAACGACTTTATTATTATTTTTATTTCAGATTATTAGAGCAAAAATATTTATTATCTAATTGTTTTTCATGTATAAAACTAATATTGGTATATTAAGATTAATATTAACCCTCTGATGCATGAATTATGAGAACTATAGTCAAGAGTTTTTATTCCTCTTTAGGCAATGTGATTTAAATCTTTTTAATGAACCTATTTTTTATGGTGTTACAAAAATGTCTGCTCAGATGGAAAACATGTGTTAAAGCTTTGCGATAAAGAAATGTGTATTAAAAATGCAATTATCAGAACACTATGAAATTAAAAAAAAAAATGTATGCAGTTTTTGTTTAAGACTTAATTACAGTCTAAGAACAACAAGCAATTGATTTACAGGTAAAAATGTTAGTGCAGATCAGGTATTAAAACCAGACCAGTTACAGTAATGATATGAACTGAACTAAAACAACTAAACCCATGAATATACAAGAGAACAACTGTAAAAGAACTGTCCACTGTAGTGACCAGTATGGATCAAAGGGTTAAAATGAAGTTAAATATGTGTCTTTGGGTGTTACTTTATAATTTTTTTTGCCAAATGTAGATTGCCAATAAATCAGATTATGCTATTTTCTCAGTAGTTTTAAAGTTATGGATCTTTTTTTGTGTGGTCAGGTGGTGCATCAATAGGTACTGTTCTGGATATATTTGTCACCCTCATTCTAACCTCACAGCTGTGAAGGCAGTGAAGTGAAATTTAAGTAAATTAAACTGTTAAACCATGTCCGTAGCTTCTTAAAATATACTAAGATCTTCTACGAAACTCAAGTTTATTTTCAAGTATTTCTTTATCCAGAATAGAGTCACTTACTAACATGTGTGTTGGATCATAAAACATCTGTGCTCAGAGGTTGATTAATCATGTTTTTTTTTCTGTATATTTGTGTGTATTTTGCCTTTATTAGTGACAGTAAAGGTGAGCTGAGAGAAGGACGACACGCAGCAAAGGACCTGGTTTTGGAATTACTGCACTAAGGCCTGGGGCCATGTGGTTACTGCTTTACCAGATGAGTGTCTGGGGTGCCCCACTAGTGGGTTTTCAAAAAAACCATTAGAGTTGGAAACAGCTATTAGACCAGGGGTCTCGAACATGTGGCCCGTGGGCCAAATGGAGCCTGCAGACAGTTTCAATGCGGCCCACGAGATGAAGAGCTTCATAACGTATTAAACGAGTCCATTGTCTTTTCGGTTTTTTCTTTGCCTATAAATGATGACAACTTCACATTTTTGTCATTGTTTTAAGGTAAAATATGACATAAAAGATTTAATATTATATAAATATAATATAAAATCTTTACATTTACAAACTATCCTGTAACAATAAAATGTGAATAACCTAAATAAATGTGAATAATCTGAAATATCTAAAGTAGGGATGGAACATGATTTTCAAATATTCGAATATCCGTGACAAGTTCAAATATAGAATATTAATTTTGAATGCTGCATTACTTGTATTGTGTTTCACTTGGAAAGAATGTCGTATTTACTTGCATTGTACAGTGGCCGACAGGGGCCAACGCACCGCGTCGAGAAAACGCTGCAAACATAACTAACATGCACAACCAAAAACAAATACCCCCACCTAGCAAAGTTGGTGAGTGCACACCTGTCTGTGCAACGTCTGTGCCGTTGGAGTGTGTGTTTTTGGCAGCTGGAGTAAGTGTCAATAGGCTGCGCACACACCCCCACCCTGAATATGTGGACATGATAGACATATTTTTTAATAAAGACCTGGTGTACATTCATGTGACTATTGTTGTTAAATCTGTTCAAGATTGTAGCTGAAATCAGCTGTTTCACCTGGTTCCACCTCCACAGTTAAATGAAATATATCATTTGCTGAAGTTATTGCGATTTTAAAATTAAAAACCTTTTACTTGTTTCAAGCAGAAAATGAGATGAATTGTTGTGTGATTTGTAATATTCTTGTTTATTCAGTAAATGTTTGGTTACTTCTTTTACCCTTTCTGTCATCGACAGTGTATTTGGGGATGGGGGCGCACATCAGTGGGGGGGGGGGGGGGTGGAGACACGTTCGATTTTCAAATAATATTCAAATAGTTTGTAGCGAATTTCAAATAGTGTTTTGGACCAAAAGTCGCATCCCTAGTCAAAAGTAATGTTTCACTGATTAATTGGCTCCCGATCATCACCATATTGGATGGATTATACTGTAAGATGCACTGTGGTTTTTGGAGGAAATGAGTCTGTTAAGTGTGCTTTATAGTCTGGAAAATACGGTAAATGTAATAGTTGTTTAGTTGTTTTGTTGAAACAGTTGAAGGTGTTGAATAAACATGATAATTGCATTATAATAATGATAATTGCATTACGCAAAGTGAAAATGATTAGATAAAAAGTCCAAATTTTGATTAAAAAGTCAAAATTATGACTTTTTTCTGTGGAGTTAAACAATGAGAACAAAATGCAGACAAATTAGAGAAAAAAAAGTTACATTTATTATATATATATATATATATATATATATATATATATATATATATATATATATATATATATATAAACATGTATAATGTGCTCTGGATTATAAGGCACACTGTGGTCTTTTAAGTGCGCCTCATAGTCTAGAAAATACGGTACATTTGTGGGGTTAACAAGTTTCTTCAGCCATTCAGTGTTAAATCAATTTTTTCAGCCACAGGATATTAATTAACGTCCTAAGAACTGCCCTCTGATCATCTACTGATCTAAAATGTTTCATAACTTCTAAACCACTAATCCTATCAATACATTTCAGACAAAATACAGTTTCACAGCTTTTCATCATCATCATCATCATCATCATCATCATCATCAGATATGACCCATTTGGATTTTCAGAGACTCTACTGAACCTATAAACACCGTCACCTTCTGCATCATTGACTTTTCACCAGTAAAATTAATGGAGTTTGACAAATGAATGTTCTGGAGATGCTCCTTTTAATATTTTGATTGAAAACTTTTTTTCTCCTACTCTAAAAAGTGTGACTGGGCTTAAATAATATTAACAGAATAAATAATATTAAACTCTATAGTGCAGTTTAGTTTACTGTTATGTTGAGTTAATGACATTTTAATTCTTTATCAATTGCATTTTACTCATTTTTGTTTGAATAATATCAGCTGAAAATCGCTGAGTAGAAATGTATTATATTTTATCAGTAAAGTCACAACGCATTAATCAATATCATCCATATTTAGGAATATGAATTAATTCCACCTTGGTCAGTCTAAATTATTTTTTTGCAGATATTTGGTATATCTGAATTAGTATTTTCCAGATAACTAGTAAAAATTGGGCAGTTTTCCCCCTAAAATTGATTTGGATTTACTCAACATGTGCTCAATCTGAAGTAAATCCCAAGTAATTCAACTAATAATTTTATTACTTTGGATTTAATTATTGTGTTTTAATTTACTTAATAAAATCAATAGTTTTTCATCAAAGTTTAAATACTTGAGATCTATTCTATTATTTGAATTGTCACTTTGTTTCCATACACAATTACGTTTGTGGGAAAATTATTATATTTATGGGATTATTAGGTTAAAAGCTGCAAATTCTTATTGCATTTGTGGAGAGTTATTACATTTACAAAACTTTGTAAAATCACCAGAACACAAATTGTGTGAGTACACTGACATTTTTTTTCAAAGTATGTAATTTTTAGCCAAAATTATGTCAGAAATACACTGTAAACCTGAATAACTAAGCAGAACTCAAAAAACTTACGGCCATTGATTGCCTTCATTATTTTAAGTTGATGAAACTTCACAAATACAGTTTTCCAGAACTTAAAATGTAGATGATTATTAAAGTATAGTTAAATTAAAACCTTATTAACTTAGTATTTAAGGTTCTGTCAGTCCTACTGGGAGACTAAGTCAAGGTTCAGTGTCTTTGTCCAAGGACACTTGGACATGTGGACAGACAGAGCTGGGACGTGAACCTCTGACCCTTCAGTCATTGGACGACCCTCTCTACTAACTGAACCAGAGCCGCCCCTGAATAAAACTACTGTGTTTAGTAGTTAATTTTTTTGGTGTACTTATTAATTTTTTTGGTGCTTCATCTACTACATCAGTTAAGTTTATTTTTTTCAATCATCTTTATTTGAAACAACAGAAATAACAGTAGAATATCATTCTCAGCATTTAATGACTTAATTCCACTAAGTTGAACCTCATATGTTTTTAAGTTATGTTCACTTATATCCACAATAGTTCCCCTTAATTAAAAAAATATTAATTGAAAGTACTTAAAAAGAAGAACACGTTACAGAAACTTAATACATTTGATTTAGTGACACTATTTCTGTAACTTTGATTATTCACAACTGAATATATTTAATTATTCTGAAGGTTTGGGTTTATAGTGTATGTCCTCATTGTGAAGGAAATACATTTCTAATTGGCTCGTAGTGGAGATATATGTACTGCAACACAGACACACCTCAAAGCCATAAAAATAGATTGCGAGTGACTCAGCCGTTATGTAAAGTCCATCTCTGATAGGGCCGCCCGGGGCCGTTTGTGTCAGTTTAGCTTGATGACACAGGAACTGAGGTGACACGTGTCTGCTGTGTCCAAGCCTCAATACACACTTTGACACACACACACACACACACACACACACACACACACACACACACACACACACACATACACACACATACACACATACACACACTGGTTTCCATGTCTCATGAGGACCAAGTTTGTAATCATCACTTGTCATTAAAGTAGTCATTGGGTAGTGAGTGTAAAAAAAAAAAAAGTTAAAAAACAAAAAGCAAAAGCGTTTTAATAAAAATATATAACAAATAAAATTAAAATTATTTTTTTTTAAGAAATGTAAAAAAGTGGACATATTTTTAAAAAAATATAGAAATACATACAAATTTAATTTGAAAAAATTATGGAAAAACCATACAAATATTAAAAATACTATTAAATTAAATGTATTGTTATTACTATACTACTACTACTATTACACAGTAAATTTTGCAGTGTTAAATCAACACTTAGAGAGTTTATTTAACTTCTTCTAGAGTGTATTTGGTCCCATTGTCTCCAAATTAACACTGCAAATTCTACAGTGTACTGCCACTAATAATAATAATAATAATAATAATCGTAATAATAATAATAATGACATAATAATAACAAAGACCTTGAAAAAAAACCCCATTTTGAAACCTTTGAAAAATACATGTTTTGCTTTTTACCTGTTTCACTCATGCTTTATGGGGACTTCCACAAAAAAAATGTTAATGCATTAATAGGGGACACCATTTGCTTACATTTGCATACATCACACAGATTTCACCTACATTTATATTGAACCCTTGTGGGGACCTGACTTTTGGTCCCCATGGTGTGACTGTGTAAACATATCAACGTCCCCAGAAAGACAGGAATACAAGAGCACACACACACACACACACACACACACACACACACACACACACACACACACTCACACATGCTTTTGCCTCTCTTCCTCTCACCCTTCCTTCCTCTTCCTGTTCCTCTTCCTCTTGTAACTCTTCATCCCCCTGTGTGAGTGTGCGTGTCCCCCTGATGGACAAAGATGTGATACAGTCAGCGTAACACACTCCCTCCAGCCCAAACAACGTGTGTTATTTAACATTTGAGTTCAGACTGAGAGGGAAACGCCACTTTAGAAAAGAATCACATCTGCCGTCTCTTTGCCAGGTGGACAGTTCAATCAATACTGGTAAACAACATGAGCAAACTAGGGTCTAGTACCACACCCATACATTAGCTTTTCCTGATCTTTATTAAACAATCCGCTCTGGTTGCATCATTTACCTTCTCGTCCAACAGATGTGAGACAGTGTGTTTGATCATATATTTATCATCTGCGCTGGTGTCCCGTGGGAAAACTTTAGTCTTCATAATGAGGCATTTTAATCATCTTCTACGCAAGTTAACATTTTCCCTTATTTCTCACATTGAGACCTATATTATCCACCATGATCTTAATTGCTGCTTAATTTAATCGGACACTGTGAAACGTGGGAGGTTTGGGGAGATTAAAAAAAAAAAAAAAAAAAAAAAAAAGAGGGAGAGAGAGAAATCCAAGTGGAAAAGATGAAATAATATTAGGTTATTCTCTGTAATGTGGCTTGAGATGGGTGGAAAATAATACCTCTTACATATACTGTAATGAACTCACTGTCATACCACGCACAATCGGAGGAGGCATCGCATTCAGAGTTCACGATATCTGATTTAATTTTCTCCAACAGAGTTAAGACCTGAAAGAATGTTTGTGTGAAGGTTAATGAAAGTGTCTGACCAACAGCGGGAGGCATCAGAGTTATCGGGTTAGGGAAAACAAGTGGTTGAAGGTTTGGAAGGAAAAGGTATACACACGCACACACACACACACACATATATACATATATATATATACATATACATATATATATATATACATATATATATATATATATATATATACATATACATATATATATATATACATATATATATATATATACATATATATATATATACATATATATATATATATATATATATATACATATATATATATATATATATATACATATATATATATATACATATATATATATATATATATATACATATATATATATATATATATATTGAAGTCATGGTTCGGTTCATTTTCGGTACAGTATGGAAACAAAATCCTACACAGTAAATTTTGCAGTGTTAAATCAACACTTAGAGAGTTTATTTAACTTCTTCTAGAGTGTATTTGGTCCCATTGTCTCCAAATTAACACTGCAAAATCGACAGTGTAAAAGGACGGCCATGGCTCAGTTGGGAGAGCGGGTCGTCCATTGACCAAAGGGTTGGTGGTTCGAATCCTGCTCTGTTGTGTCCTTGGGCAAGACACTTTACCCTCCTTGCCTCCAGTGTCACTCACGCTGGTGTATGAGTGATTGGTGGTGGTCAGAGGGTCCGTAGGCACGAAATGGCAGCCATGCTTCTGTCAGTCTGCTCCAGGGCAACTGTGGCTACATATGTAGTTTACCACCACCAGAGCGAGCATGTGAGAGTGAATGAATAATGGATCAATAATGTAAAGTGCTTTGGGTGCCTTGAAAAGCGCTATAGAAATCTAATCCATTATTATTATTAAAACTATTTTCTTCCTCAGCACAGTTTTTATTAATATTAAACAAAAAATTTCTCAATATAAAAATGGATTTGTTACTTGGTACCTGTAAGTTCAATGATATATTCTTAAATGATTACCCAAATGTTGAAATTAAAAATCATGAATTCCTTTTAAACAGTAAAAAAAAAAGGTGTCATTCCTTTTGGAATCTGATGGGTCACCCCGAGTTACAACAGAGAAATGAACGACTCAGAAAAAGCTTGTCCACTACACGTCACAGGGACATTGGCATCACCAACGTGGGGTTAAACCCGTCCCCCATTGCAGCCAATCAGAAGTAGCATTAGCATTAGCATCTACAAGAGAAGACGGCACCACAGTAGCTGCTGCACAAACTGGAAAGGAATGGCAGATCAAACTGGTTCAAAGCAAAAGATGTATTTTATTTTTTTTTTTCAATGTATTAAATTTGTATTATTATAATTTTTTTATTTAATTATTTTATTTATTTTTTAATATCTTTTATATATGTTTTACATTCGGATTTTGTATTTATTTAAAAAATATTATTATCATTATTTTATTTATTATTAGTAGTATTTTTAGTATTTTATTAATTTTGTGTAATGTTTTTTAAGATTTTTTTTTTTTAAGTATTTATTTATTTATTTATAAAAAGATGTGTTTACAACCACTACCAAATAGCTACTTTACCTACAAGTGATGATTACAGACTCATGAGACATGGAAACCAGTAAGTGTGTGTGTGTGTGTGTGTGTGTGTGTGTGTGTGTGTGTGTGTGTGTGTGAACATGAACAGACCTGCATGTTGTTAATGTCACCTCACACCTTCTAATTCGACATGTTCCAGTGGAAAGGTGTCCCCTCCCTGCTGACAGACATAGCATGTACTCAGTTTACACACATACTAGTGGAATGCACACGATTTTATACTAAAAAACATCCAAATAACTAAGACGTCTGTTGTTGAACTTAACCCTTTAATATTTGAATTTAAATATAAGTATATATAACTCACCTCTTCCAAATAGCATACGCTCCATAATCCAACTTTTCTTTTTCTTTGCTCTTTCCATTTATTTCATTTTTTTTTCCTGCCACAGTCACCTGTTTTTATCCATGTAGTTTTTGTTTTAAAACCTGTTTATATACCCTTTTTATTCTGTTTGTGAAGCACCTTGAGAGTTTTGAAAAGTACTGATAAATAACATTTATTATTATTATTATTATTATTATTATTATTATTATTATTATTATTATTATATTTTTAAAAAGTAAGGCTGTCAAAATTAAGGCATTAACGCAGTGGTAAAGGGACTGCACTCACACTGTGCTTTTCCACCTTCAAAGCACTTTACAAAGGCCTCACATTCACCCATTCACACATCAACTGTTACCAGACCTACTGGGAACAATTCAGGGCTCAGTGTGGAAAATCAGAACCAGGATTCAAACTACCAACCTATCTATCTATCTATCTGTCTGTCTGTCTGTCTGTCTGTCTGTCTGTCTGTCTGTCTGTCTGTCTGTCTGTCTGTCTGTCTGTCTACCTACCTGTCTGTCTGTCTGTCTGTCTGTGTCTATCTATCTATCTACCTACCTACCTACTTACCTACTTACCTACCTGTCTGTCTATATGAAGAGTTCATTGGCAAAAACAGATAACTACATTTTTTTATTTTTTTCACAAAATGGCATTTTTTACTCTACATCCCAGGTAATACTCATTGATTTGATATATTATTTATTCAATTCAATGGAGCTTACCAAATGACATAACTAATATCTCAAATCAATGAGTATTACCTGGAATGTAGAGTAAAAAAAAGGCCTTATTGTGGAAAAAAACCCAACTAAAAATGGAGTTACCTGTTTTTGCAAATGAACTCTTCATATATTTATGTTAGAAATAGAGAAAATTTAATTTGGGAACTGATAGAACATCAATGTAAAAATGTAATGTAAAAATCACTCATTAAATTGCCACAAACAGTATTAATTCATAAAGGGTGAAATGGAAAAGACAGATTTTGCAGCTGAACTAAAAATTCCACTAAAGTCTTACATAGAACTCTGTCTGGGATGCACCTAGAAAATAATCTAAAGGTCATGAGGAAAGTCTGCAATCGAACATATCAGACTAAAGCTAATATATTCCAGGGTCAGACTCCTGAAAACTCTGAAGATGGAGGACACAGAATGAAGCAATTCTCAAAGCTATTAAGGTTCTGAAGGATGACTTTTCAACCAGATGTGATGAGAAACAGGTTATAGTTAAAGGTGTGAACACAAAAGGTAATGAAAAGGAGTAGAAAGTTTTATTTTCAATGTAAAAAAGGCGAAATTATATTATTTTTTAAAAAGTTTACAAAGTGAAAAAAATAATTAATCAATAATCATTAATAATAATTCAATAATCAGGTGCAACAGTGAGTCAAACTATAACAAAACACTGTAATAAAGGACAAAGAGTGAAGTGTAAAATATCAGTAGAAATAATTAACTGCAAACTGATATGACACAAAACAGTAAAAGCAATGGATTCAGGCAGAATTTACTAGAAGAAAAGTGAGATTATCTGTAGATTATTCTGTCAGCATTGCTTTTGAACTATATTCTGTCTCATTTTATTCTATTCATCTCAAATTCAATTGAAAAACATTGATGTGTGCTTCTTTTCCTCTTTTCCTATCTTGTCCTAATTCATTTCTGCTTCATGTAAAAGTCTTTGAATGTCTAAAAGATTCCTGATAGATAAACATAGCTTGCGTTGACATGAAATAAAGTGGAATTAAAGAACTGGAGATATGAGTACAAATTTTGGGAGACATTTCACGACAGTCTGTCCCATGGGATGGATTTTTGAGATACAAAAATGACACTGAAGACATTAGCAGTCGTGAGTGTAAAACTCATTTTAGTTCAGGAGCCACAAACAATCCAATTGGATTTCAAATGGATCAGACGGGTAAAAAAAAAAAAATAATAAAAAAAATTGCATTATCCAATCCAATCTAATTTTATTTGTAAAGTACTTTAGAGCAACCACAGTGGACCAAAATGCTGTGCAGAAGAGTAAATAAAAACCTAAATAAGAGAGAAAAATACGAGAATAGATTCAAAGACAGAACGAATGTACAAAAAAGGGCTGTACAGAATCAATAAAACTTAAAATAAAAGAATAAAATACAAGAATAACGTAAAAACATAAAAAAGCTGGACAATTAAAACACACCAATACCAAATAAAATATAATAACAATTATATATTCAAACATCTCACATGGTTTCAAAAGCCAAGGAGAAAAGGTGGGTGTTGATAAAGGGCAAATGACAAACTGGACTCTTTCTTTTTGTGCAGTAGTAGGTCCAGAGGGGCATGGGGAAAAGACAACTGGCCTCAGCTACATAAGAGCTGGATAATGTCATATCCAGGGAAATATAATGTATTATTTAGTGTTTTGTTTCTATGTTTGTCTGTCACTCCCTGTTTATGTTGATAGATTTCCTATTGTGTTTTGCCCTCTGTCTAGTCTGACCTTTACACTTGTTTCCTCATGTGTGCGCTGATTGTTCCTTGTCCTGATGTGTGTCACCTGTGTCTGGTTGTATCCCCGCCCTCATATATATGTGTGTATATAATAGGTGTTTTCCCTTCGTCCATTGCTACTTCGTCTTGTCTTATCAGAGAATCAAGTCGGTCATAGTCTGGTTTTAGAAGTTTTGGATTCTTTGTCTTTTGCCTAGTTTTGTCTTCCTTCCTTTAATACTCATTTAATTTTGTATGTTTATTTCATATGAGTGCCAAACATATAAATCAAAAGGCTTATTATGAACCAAACAACGACTAATGCATTTACAAGTAATCATAGTGTTTGAAACAAAATCATTTGCATCAACTAAAGAAAAAGAAACGAGTGAAGAGAACGAGGGGGAAAAAAACCAACAGTAATATGAAATAATTTATGAAGAGCATCCATCTATAAATGAGTTTAAATCAACATTTATATACAAAACACAAGGATTATGTACCACCTGAACATAATACTAAAAGCCCTGTCCCATTTCTCCCCCTAACCCTAAAATTTCCTCTAACCCTAGATTTTGCGCGTTCATGTGTAGGGGTAGGGTGTCCCATTACCTAGGGGAGCAAGTGGGAGTGCGATTTTGCCCTTAAAATCAACCATCAAAATGTAGTGAGGTTGGTTGCGGACTTCGTTTTGAGTGGAAGATGAAATTACCCATGATGCACTCCGAGCTCAGCGAGCCGACTGATTTCTGACAACAAAAATGGCGGCCGCAGCTGGAGGAACTGGACCGGTAATGTTACCTTGTCAAGCTAGCGGTAATGCTAACGTTAATGTTATAAATTAACGCCAACTATTGAAGAAAAAAAATACATCAAAATATTTAAATAAATAACATACCTGAGACAAGACTGAAAGGCAAAGTAGACGGCGAATGCGTCTTCTGTTTGCCGCATTTCTTCTCTGCGCATCCCGAAGGTAAATAAACAGAACCAACACAACAGACAACACAGCTGGGACCGCCATTTGTCCTCCGTGTAAATAGTAGTCAGCTGCTGTCAGTCTCGCGGAGGGGTGGGTTCATATTTGGCGGGGTAGACTTGTCAGCGTGTGACGTGAGCACGTTTGTTACGTTCACTTCGCGAGTGGTGTCCCATTTTCAGGGGGAATTAATCCCCCTCGATGAGTGGAATTTACTTTTTAGGGCACTTAAAACCAAGTGGAAGTTTTAAGGGGGACAAATGGGACGGGGCCTTAGTCTTTTAACAGTTTCTTCCTCCAAGACAGTGAATTTAATTTGTCATATTATGGTTTTCTCTCTTGAAGAGTGATTTTCAGTTGACACTTTTGATATTTGTTACAAATCCTTTGTATGAGTATTTTATATTATTTGGTGTCGAACATCAAGTTTTTAGATGTGCTTTTGGGTTCAGTCCTGACAGATAAGAGGAAATTTTGAACCCTGATTGGGGTTTTGGGGGGGATTTTTAGGGGAAAATATAGCTGAATTTAGATAACATTCACTTTTGTTACAGTTTTGTGTCGTTCATTCTACTTTTTATTTATTTATTTATTTTTCAGTTAGGTAATATCCACTGCTATTATTTTGTTACAATCCTGACTCAAGCACAAGTTAAAGTGAAAATATTGCTTATCTTACCTTTACTTGTACATAGAGAATAAAAGGCAGTTACAGCAGTAAAGGTGTTTTTTTTGTAGCATTAGCCACGAAGCTAATCTAGTCCGTTTGAAATGAACAGTTCTATTCCATCCTGTAGCTTTAAGCTAATCTCGTAGCTTTAGCTTCGGTCTCCACGTAGTTATGACTTCTTCTAGTCTAGTTTTGAAACATTTTTCAGTTTAGAAATTAAATCGTCTATTTTCAGAGTGAAAAATCCATGCTTTATTTTTATTTGGTTGTTCTTTTAATTTTTGAAAGAGTAAACCCAGTGATAATGAAGTTAATGCTCAGTGTCTCATTACCGCCCCCTTCTGTGAGGCAGAGGTACTGCACAGGTACTGTCTGCCTCAAGGAAATACTTTTCCTGTGGGTTTATGTCACATCAGTAAGGGTTATATATTATACACACTAACGTGAAATACATTACCGATCACTATGAAAATTGAGATTTCTAATAAAAGTGTGTTCAAACATGATATTGGAAACATACAACAATTGCACACTCTCAATTCAGTTTGCAAAGTAGGGGTCTCAAACTCATTTTCTTCAGGGGCCACATTCAGCCTGATTTGATATGCAATGGGCTCAACCAGTAAAATGAAAACATGAAAACCAATAATAAATAATGACAACTCCAACTTTTTGTCATTGTTTTAGTGAAAAAAAAGACTTTTTATCGAATAATTTAGACTTTTTATCTTATAATTTTCACTTTCTATCTAATAATTTAGACTTTTTATCGAATGATTTTGACTTTTTATCTTATATTTTTTCACTTTTTATCCAATAAATTTCACATTTTATCTCATTATTTCCACTTTTTATCTCACAATTTTCTCTTTTTATCTCATAATTTTCACATTTTATCTAATAATTTTGACTTCACTTAATGCGTTTTACAATCCAGTGCACCTTATATGCGACAAATCTAAAAATAAACCATTCATTGACAGTGCGCCTTATACTGACTAAATACTGCCGTCAACAAACCTTTGTCACGTGACAAAAACAAAACGAAACTAGACATAAATGTCGGTTTTGTGACGATAAATATAATTAAATATATAATGCAGTTACAGATGACCAATAAAAAACAGACAAAATGTGGCTTAAGAAATAAAAAAAAACATTCCTAAAATATCTCTTAGTTTTTGTTGACAAAAACAAAATGAGTCATTATTTTAATTATTTTAGCTGTGTTCTTATTTATTTATTTATTTATTTATTGTTGCTGAATTATGTCTCCACCAATGTCAACATCATGATTACTCCCATGACAGGACAACTCTACAAACTATAGTATTAATGATAATGGGATGGACTGTGTTGTAACCTATCCTATTTGTGGCAAGTATAACAGTGTAATAGAAATATATCATTGTCATTTATATCATTATCATTATAACTAATTAGTCCTATTATTGGATTGTTCTTGCCCACTTGACTTCATATTGTGCTGTATGTGGACCCTGAACTTACATGAGTTTGACCCTGAGGCAAAGAACAGTTGATTCCAGAAACAGAATGTCATGTGGAGCATGGAAGTAATCATGATGTTGACATTGGTGGGGACATAATTTGACGACTTCCTGGCGAGAGACAGCAACAATAAATAAATAAAGAAGAATACGGCTAAAATAATTGAAATAACGTCTCATTTTGGTTTTGTCAACAAAAAGTAAATTTTGTCTGTTTTTTATTGGTCATCTATAACTGCATTATATATTTAATTATAGTTATCATCACAAGGCCGACATTTATGTCTAGTTTTGTCTAGTTTTTGTCACGTGATAAAAGGTTCATTGATGACAATATTTAGTCACTATAAGGTGCACTGTCAATAAATGGTTTATTTTTTTAGGTTCTTCAAATATAAAGGTGCACTGGATTATAAAGCACATCAAGTGAAGTCAAAATAATTCGATAAAAAGTGAAAAATCATTACACAAAAAGTCAAAATCATTAGGAAGTTGAAATTATTAGATACAAAGTGAAAATTATGAGAAAATAAGTCAAAATCATGACCAAAAAAAGGCAAAATAATTCAATAAAAAGTGAAAAATCATTACACAAAAAGTCAAAATCATTAGGAAGTTGAAATTATTAGATACAAAGTGAAAATTATGAGAAAAAAAAGTCAAAATCATGACAAAAAAAATGTCAAAATAATTAAATAAAAAGTGAAAATTATGAGAAAAAAATTCCAAGTCACTAAGCACAACCAGAATTAATCCATATATAAGGCGCACTGTGGTTTCTGGAGGAAATAAAAGTATTTTAAGTGTCACCTTATAGTCCAGAAACTACAGTAATCTTTTGTTTCGCAAATATCATGTTATTTCCCATCCAAATATTAGTATTGACACATCCATACCGTCCATACACAATTTTACACCCATGATGTGGAGTATGTAAAGATAGGGTGAGAACTTGGATATTGACATGTGTTGTGTGGAGTGTTTCACTGTGAAAGTGTACGCCAAAAGAAAAAAAAAGAACAAAAAAAAAAATCCTCAGGTTTCACTTTCATGTTTACAAAGTGGCCTTTGGCTTGTCTCCCTGTGGAAAGCCTGTGGCAGCTACAGCTGAGGCGACTTAACAATTACCAAATCTGTCTGCATACAGTCCACTGCCTTTTCCCTCGCTGGACTCCCGGTGTACGGTCGACCATCCACAGAGGGATCTCTGTGAAGTGCCTCCAGTGGGTTCTAATGTTTTTCTCTTTTCATTTTGCAGTGTTTGAGTCCAGTCCATTTTTATTTGGCCCAAAATCACAATTAACACATTTTCTTTACGGTCAAGTGGCTTTAGAGTCAAATAGAAACAAACCCTGACTACTGCACTGGACCTCAGAGCCTATATGAGGTTTTTTTTGTTTTTTTTTTAATTAAATGTCAAAAATCTCCTCTCAGTTCTTTAAATGGAGCCTTTTGTTTTTACATTTAAATTATATTTAACCCATGAAGGTCAAAACATCTACTGGCAATCAAAATAATTTTTACTGATATAAAAAGTGAAATCCAGAGGTGCACTGTAAACCCAAATAAGGTAGCAGAACTCAAAAAATTTAAGGCAATCAATTACAATTAAAATGTCATTAAATCAACATAACTGTACCAAACTGCACTTTCATGTAGAGTTTAATATAATTTATCTTGTTAATATTAATTCAGCACAGTCACACTTTCTTTTTAGAGTGTATTTGCTTGAAAAAGCCACTTTTTCCTTGGTTTTCCTGTTGTGATATAATAATATTTCAATTTACTGCCAGCATCTACTTGATCAGTAAAGTAAATATAGGAAAATATCTGAAAAATGGAAACACTTAGAGGCTAATGTTATAATAAATGGTGATAAATTGGTCAAATGTTGGGCAACAATTATTTGTAACCCTCCCCTACTAAAATAATAAACAAAAATCTCCAGGGTTTTAAGGGTTAAAATTGCACTTCTGACAGGTTTCTTGAAAATTCCTTCTCACTGACACACACCTGTTGCTATTTACACGCTCTGGATCCAATTTGGACTTTGTGCTTCAGGTTACAAAATGAAGTATACACTGTGAATATCTGTGTCACAAATGCATGCCCATGTGCTGTTTAATGCAGGACAAGCCTGCCTCCGAGGCTGAATATCTGAACTGTGTCCATCCATGAATATCTTCTTCCCAGAAGGAGCAGAAACGAACCTTTGAAACAAGCTCCAACCAAACAGGAAGAAAGTAGTGGAAAAAAAAAAATCAATTCACACAAGCTGTTGCACTTTCAAGTCCAAATTGCCCATGACACACCTGGAAAATTTTCGTTCTTCACAATATGACACTTCCATCTGCCATCTCCTCTGGGCGGCTGCTGTTCTTATAACCAAAAAAACAAAAGGGGGTAAAGTTTTAAGGAACAGCATGTCAAAACTGTCCCATCTGAAAAACATTTTCTCCTAAAAATAGCTGATATCTTTCACCGTCTTCTCTCGCCAGGAATAAATCTATCTGAAACAAAACATAAAGATTAGATTTTAACAGCTACACACACACACACACACACACACACACACACACACACACACACTCGCATGTCCCCACAGATCCTGTGTAGACGGTTGTCAGAGAAGATTTATAAAAATGAAACGTGTTGTGCTTTGCAGCAGCCACTGCTTGTCATATAAGAGTAGGTCGACTGTATTTTGATGCTATTCAAATGCGGTTTACATCACACACCCTCCTGTCTTGTCCTGTTCCCAGCATGCCTCTGTGTGTGGGCACATGTCTTCATTTGTTTGAGTGTATATCTGCATCCGTGGCTGTCTCTCTGATGTCCCATCATCCCAAATAATCACCCCACAGTCATGCGTGAGATGCGATTTCCTTTAAACAATAGCAGGCCAGCTCACCTCCATGACCCCCCAACCTCTCAGGCTGCAGCAGAATAAACACACGTGTCTGCATGTCAACACACACTTGAAAATTATATTATTTATATGTATAGGTAAAGTACTTTATTAGTCATTATACATTGTACAATGAAATTCATGCTGTTGGGGCACCTGCAAGGAGCAGTGGGCAGCCATGTGCGGTGCCCAGGGACCCATCTGCAGCTGTGGAGCCAGGATAATGGTCAGAATCAACCTGACCTAACAAACATATTTTTGGGTGATGGGGGAAACCGGTAACCTGACTGTCACCAGATGGTATTTCACAATAGCTGTGTGATGCCAAATTAAATGGTCAAATTTCTTTTTGTGACACGTACGTCATGATGGGTGAGGTGAAGAGAGGACTCAGATGCTCAGTGCTGAAGGGAAAAATAATTTAATAACAGACAGAACAAATTTCATAAACAGGAATAAAACCTGGGGGTAGATCAGCCAGAGTCTGTGGTGATGAAAGAAATATCCAGGTTATGGAGGTGTCACACACTAGTAACTGCCAGCTGCATTGCTCACATACTGCAGATCAGCAATGACTTGCAGCTGCACGGTGCAGGGCAGGTGAATCTGTTAATGAGCACTGGGGCAAAGGTCGTGACAACTTAGTCTTCAGTTAACAGTGGGATTTTCTCTAGTTTGTTGCTCATTTTACCAGCGACTCACTCCAAATTGATTAAGAATGATTGTGATTGGTGGATAACTAGGTGTGTGTCACATATGCTGGATAAGAACACACTGCGCTCATTTGTCTCCTACATTGCAGGAACTGCGATGTGACAATTGTGCACTAGGACATTAACGACTTCAGTTTGTTTTTCAAGTTGATATAAAGTCATCAATGAAGTCTGTCCAGTACTGAGCAACTTATATTAAAGTTCACTGGAACATAACAATGTAAATTTAATCATTCTTATTGCCGTATGTATATTTTTGACCCAGTAGATTTGGTACATTTTTAGTAGATTCATAGTAAATTAATAAAAGAACCAAACTAACTTCCAAAAGTTTTTTTACCGTTACATTTAATGTTTTGATGTCATGGTTCATCCCCTTTATTATAACATGATGCACTCTTAGCATATTTCAATGAAAATTGTGTATTTTTCTGTATTTAATTTACTGATTGTGTAGATGTTCATAAAAGCTCAGAGGAAATTGAAAGATTATTCAATTAATTTTAATGAGATCATCTTTTTGTAACTCATTCATCTTCAATGCATTTTATGATAACATTAATTAAATAGTTTATTATAATATTACTATAGTAATTTATTATAATGACACCTAAAGACCAAGAACAGTTTTTTATGGCAAAATAAATTTACATTTAACCTTTCCATTTTGTGATTTATCACCCTTTATTTTACTTTTTTTTAGGAAAAATATATATTTTTCTGTATTTAATTGATGTATATGTTCATAAAAGGTTAGAGTTAATTTAAATGGCATTACGTTCAAAAAGAGAAAATGGACTTTTTCAGCAAAATACATCATTAACTGAACATATAGTGGAAAACGTCGACAACCCCTGGGAGTTGTCAAATGACATGGGGTTTTATTGATAAATCAATTTTGCAGAAGAAAGTGTCTCTCCACATTCAAGACGAAGCCTTTGAGTGTCCAATATGTCATATTAGAAAAGCTGAGGAACTGCTTTTTATCACTTAGTTACATGTATTGATAGAGTTTAGCAGCTAAAAAGGTTATTAAACATATTAGATCAGTAGACGCTTTCAATCAGCAGCACACACACACACACACACACACACACACACACACACACACACACACACACACACACACACACACGCACACACACACTGGTTTCTGTGTCTCATGAGGACCAAGTTTGTACTCATCACTTGTAGGAAAAGGTTTTATTTTTATTTTTTTTGCAAAATATAAAAAAATATATATTAAAAATAAACAAATATATATAAAAAAGAAAGTAAACACATATTCAAACCTTTGAAAAATACATGTTTCACTTTGCACCTGTTTCCCTCATGTATTTATAGGGCCACATCATTTCTATTTTACTTTATATTTAAGGCTCATGGGGACCTGAATTTTGGCCAACGTGGTGTCAGAGGTCCCCATTGTGTGACTGTGTAAACATATCAATGTCCCCAGAAAGATAGGAATACGAGTGGACACACACACACACGTGCGCACACACACACACACACACACGCACACACACACACACACTGGTTTCTGTGTCTCATGAGGACCAAGTTTGTACTCATCACTTGTAGGAAAAGGTTTTATTTTTTTTTTTTGCAAAATATAAAAAAATATATATTAAAAATAAATAATATATATATATATATAAAAAAGAAAGTAAACACATATTCAAACCATTGAAAAATACATGTTTCACTTTGCACCTGTTTCCCTCATGTATTTATAGGGCCACATCATTTCTATTTTACTTTATATTTAAGGCTCATGGGGACCTGAATTTTGGTCAACGTGGTGTCAGAGGTCCCCATTGTGTGACTGTGTAAACATATCAATGTCCTCAGAAAGATAGGAATACAAGTGGACACACACACACACACACACACACACATGGTCTTCATCTCAGCCTCCACCAGGGCAGTAGCGGTGACACAGTCTCTTTATGTTACCGCTCATTTAACTGCATCCTTTAATAACTCAGGCCAAGTGCACGTCAGCGCTGCCTTCACTGACCTTAATTATTAGTGGAAAAGACACAAACCGATACTGTAATGTCTCCACTGCCAAAGACAAAAAGGGAAATGACTGTAAATGCTTGACCTGTCTTTAACGCCAATGATTTGCAATTTAGTTAAAGTGAAGGAGCGTTGGGTTGGCCTACTTTAAGTGCCAGTGATAATGCATTTTTTCTTCTGCCCTCTAACTCATCATAGCAGAGGCCTGTCTTTTCACATTTGTGTTTTGCAGACGGCAGTGGCGTTTCCACATCTTGCTTAACATCATAACAGAATTTATCTATATGTTTATGCAAAGACTGTGTTCGTTGTGCACTGGTTTCCAACAGTTTGCCTGCCAGTCAAATGATACTGCTCTTTTTTTTTCATCACTTATCTGTTGAATCTGTTTATTTTACACACATGAAATCATTTTCCATTTGGTTTTTGTGGGATGAAACTGTGGAACAGTATGGGAGAGGAGCTCAAACAGTGTCATGGTCTATATCAGTTTAAAACAAAATATAAATCACATATCTTGTGTGTGTGAAGGTTTTCTTTTTTCTTTGATTAATAATGATTCTGTATTTATTTTGTTCACAGTGGGTCATTCTGGGTCCTATCTATCTATCTATCTATCTATCTATCTATCTATCTATCTATCTATCTATCTATCTATCTATCTATCTATCTATCTATCTATCTATCTATCTATCTATCTATCTATCTATCTATCTATCTATCTATCTATCTATCTATCTATCTATCTATCTATCTATCTATCTATCTATCTATCTATCTATCTATCTATCTATCTATCTATCTACTAACCCACATCATCTATAGAGATTATGTAAAGCAGTAACAGTATTCTTTCATAACACCCTGTAAAATACCTTGAAATTTATTTACTGAGGGAAGTGTTGCAAATGATGCAGATGGTGCATGAAGAGAAAAATCAGTTAGTGTTGTCATGATGGTGTTGCACAGCCATCATTTCCCACTTCCAGAATATAGACAACTGACATTTTATGTCACACACCATGATAAAAAAAATTATATATATATATATATATATATATATATATATATATATATATATATATATATATATATATATATATATATATATATATATATATATATATATTTATTTATTTATTTATTTATCACGGCGTGTATATATATATATATTCATCACCAGTCGAATGCACACAGTCCATAGCAGTGGTAGATCTAGAACATTCCACACAGGGTAGTAAAGTAGTAAAGGAATGGTACGGGGAGGACAGTATGTGGGAATCCCATACATACTGTAAATGGAGTCACTGAAAGATCCACCGAAACCCTTTGAAAGTCATAAATAAGTAAGTAAATAAATAAATACATAAATAAAAAAGAAGGCAGTTCTGCTCAGCAACAAACTACAATACTGTCCTAACTAAGGTATATTAAAACAGTCTCTTGTCAATTAAGTCCTTGTTTCATAACTGTGTTGGTGCAAATAAATATTATTTAGATATAAGCAGCTACTACAAAAGTAGATATGTTACTGAACATATATATGTATTATTCTACTGGGCTTAAATGACTGTTTATTAAATATATGTCCACTTCATCAAGTCAATTGTCTTCAACATCAGCTGACCCTTTGAAGATATAGTATAGCATAGCATAGCATAGCATAGCATAGCATAGCATAGTATAGCATAGCATAGCATAGCATAGCATAGCATAGCATAGCATAGCATAGCATAGTATAGCATAGCATAGCATAGCATAGCATAGCATAGTATAGTATAGTATAGTATAGTATAGCATAGCATAGCATAGCATAGTATAGCATAGCATAGCATAGTATAGTATAGTATAGTATAGTATAGTATAGCATAGCATAGCATAGTATAGCATAGCATACCATAGTATAGTATAGTATAGTATAGTATAGTATAGTATAGTATAGTATATCTTGGTCAAAGTCATAATTTGTGTGGGTAAAACAAACCGTTAAAATCTACTTCTGCCAAAAACAATAATTTAATCCAGAATGTGTCTAATATGTGATTTCAAAGTTGCAAAGTTTGATGGAAAACAGTAAATCTGATCATTTTGCTGTTATTTTGTCCTCTACTCAGATGGATGTTTATTTCAGAGTCTTGGTACAAATGATGCTCACACCTCCTCAACTTCCAATGGTGTTAAAATGCTAATGGATATCAGTAAATCAATTCATGTGGTGAGATGTATGAAAGTGGAAACTGATAAAGGCTAATCAGTGAATCTTCACCTGCTTGTCTTCTGTACAGATCAACCATGTGGATGTTTAATTAAAGCAGAGGCATTCAGTTTGCATAAAACATGTGACTCATTGCAGCTACATACAGTTCACAATAAAAAGGTGTTTTTTTTTGCATTCAATTAAGAGCCACCTACAATTATTAACCCTAGAACGATAATGTCAAGTGATTTTTCAACCACACAATTCTTGTCATGTGATTTTCATTGTGTTACAGCCTTTTTAATCCTTTAACCCCTGATGCGTCAGCGCTGATACATTCTGAATGGATGGTTTAGTTTAAAAAGTCAGAAAAATGCACGTTATTTTGGTGTTATTTTAATGATAATTTTGTTGATGGAACTGATGTACAGGTGTCAAAAAGCAACTGGTTTAGAAAAAGAAAAAGGCCAAACTAAAACTACCTGAACCAAATTACAACACAAGTCATTTATTCCTTTTTTTTAAACTTCATTTTGTTCGCATATTTTTGTGTTATTTCTTATTTTGTGAATATTTATTAGTTTCTGTTGATGTTGTTGCTTATTTTTGTTTATTTTTTCTCCTTTTTTTTTTGCAACACAAATAATGTAATTATATTATGCCACAAAATGACATGTATTATTATTATTGAATAGATGCACATTTAAATACATTTAAAATGGAAGAATTTGCATTAATTATTTTTTTGTGAAATATTTCGTGAAATCTAAAATAATTTTGTCACCATGGCAAGGTTTAGTCTTTTCTTTGCAGGTTTTTTTTTTTTTAATCTTAGTAATATTTCATAATTACACGCACAAACAGATTAAAAAATAGCTTCTACCCATGAACCATTGCACTTCTGAATGCTGTTAAATAATTATCTATTTTTAGTACAATACATGCCATTTTATAATATATTTAATGCATTATTTATTTTTTTATTAACTTAATTAATTTTTTTTTTATGTAAACTTGCACTGATGTGGACACTTTTGAATTTCGTTATGCAACTTGTTGTATAATGACAATAAAATCTCTTGAATCTTGAATAATTTTCATGCTAAGAACCTAGTTAGTTGATGCAATCGATTTTTTAAAAATATATTCTTATGTCATCTAATATGTTCCTGTTAATATCTGTGCACAAATACTTCATTTTATCAAAAGGATATTAAAAGAAGAATTTTCTGAGGTCCAATTTCACACATTATTGCTGAAAAGTATCCTCTAAAAAAAAAAAAAAAAAAAACTGGCTTAATGGATTTATGTCCCAGGAGGAGAAAACTAAACATCAAAACTGGACAGTGAGTTCAAACCTCTTGAAGAATATGCTGCAGACAAGAACTACACTTCTTAAAAATAAATAAATAAATAAAAACACCCAGGCTATACGTGATGAATTATGGATCAAACTGGTGTGTCATTCCTCTGTTGCTATAGTGTGTGACCTCGCAGGCTGTTGTTATCGAGATAGTGATCTGAAGGGAGCCGGATCTGCAGAGAGGGATCATACGGTACATGAGGCAGCTAAGAAGCACAGGCCGTCGCCTCCATCGCACGCTCAAAAGTGAAGGACTGCAGAAGAGATACGTCTTTATTTTTTTTCAAGGTCAAGCCATCAGTGGCTGCGGTTCCACGGACAATATCTCTTTAGTCCGACTAGAATGGTTCTGATGAGAGATTCCAAAGTGACAATGCAATGCTTGATAGCTTTTCTGCGTCATCATATCAGTCCTTTTCATTTTTATTGTAATTTAAGAGGGTTTTACAGGAAAAAGAGAGACTTCTGTGAAAATAGATGCTGGCTGTGACGCAGGTTTTGGCTGATCATAGGTGTTTCAGACAGAAGGGGTGGGGGTTAAATATGATACTGATGCTGCTGTTAGGGTTTAAGTCAGACATGAAGCCTTCAGTATGATGTCATCTGTGTTTGAGTGTTTCAATGTCGACTGTAAAAAGATCTGTTTTGTTACAGAGAGAGGAGAGGGGTATTGTGTATGAGTTGGTTTGTCTGTGTGTCTGTCTGTGTGTCTGTCTGTGTGTCTGTCTGTGTGTCTGTCTGTGTGTCTGTCTGTGTGTCTGTCTGTGTGTCTGTAGGTTTACGCAAAAAAACTACTCGACCAATTTCCATGAAAATTTCAGCAAAGGTGCAAAATGGTCTAGAACACAGTAGATCCCATTACATTTTGGTGAATGTAGGTCAAAGGTCAAGGTCACAGTCACCAAAAATATGTTTTGGAATGATAAGAATAAGATCCAGAGATACTTGAACTCTTCCACCTGAGGCAGGAAATAACAATGGGATGACTCCTTTACTGTGAATAGTTATTTTTGATCATTACACATGGGAGTAATCATGATGTTGATGTTGATGGGGACATGATTTAATGACTTTCTTGTGAGAGACGGCAACAATAAATGAATAAATAAATAAATGCATGGCTAAAAAAAATTAAAATAATATCTTTTTTTTTGGTCAAGAAAAATATACATTTTAGGAATGTTTTTTATTTCTTAAGCCATATTTTATCTGGTTTTTATTGGTCATCTATAACTGCATTATATATTTAATTATAGTTGTCTTCACAAAAGCCACATTTACATCTAGTTTGGTCTCATTTTTGTCACATGATAAAGGTTTGTTGGTGACAATATTTAGTCACTTTTAGGCACACTGTCACACACACTGGTTTATATTTTTTTTAGATTCTTCATATATAAGGTGGACTGGATTATAAATTTATATATAAGGCATTAAGTTAAATCAAAATTATTAGATAAAAACAAAAAAAAAATTGGATCAAAACTCAAAATTATGAAAAAAAAGTCAAAATTATGAGATAAAATGTAGCCCCTGAACTAACGTTTGACACCTGTGCACCAGAGAATAAATATACAGAGTGAATGTAAACACCTCCATGCCAGATATTCTGTTAAAGTATGACAACATGGTGCAATAATTGCATCTAATGTGGAAGTTTTACTGCAGGTTGCTGTAAGACAGGACTTGTATTTATGCTAATCTAGGCTACAGACAGAACTCTTCTCTGATAGAGATCAATGAATCCAAAGAAAAGGTCCAGATTACTGCTGGAAAAGGTACTTGTAAATATTAGGGAAAAGGATATAAACAGATTTATGGATATGAGCAAATATCAAAAAGTGACCTTTACAACAAGGAGAGGCTGTGGAACATCTGTCACAGAAAAGAAATGATAATTAAGTTTGCACATCTGCAAAAAGAAGTATTAGTGGAGCATTAATTATATTTGTCATGCAAATATTTCATTAGGAAACTTGTATTTTTCAGGAAAAGGGTATATTATGTGCATGTAAACAGGGTTTATGTAAAACCTTTGATTAAATTTGAATACATTTCTCGACCAGGGGTGTTAAAGCAACCAATCCAGGGTCCAATCCAGCTTGTGGGATGAATTTGTGAAATTCAAGTCACACTGAAGACATTAACAGTCAAGGGTGTTAAAATGATTTTAGCTCAGATGCCACGGACAAACCGATGTGATCTCAAATGAGTCGAAGCAGTAAACTACTATCACAGTGACAATTCTTTTTGTTTTTATGGAAAAAAGTAAAATTACATGAAAATATTTGTATTCAGAAAATGTCCTGTCACAAAAAAAAAACACTGTAAATAACATGAATAAATGTGAAGAAGGAAGTTTTTAAAAAATTATTACACATGTTACTAAATATTTTATGCATTTGTAGATTTACTGTGATGTATTAATTGTTATGTATATGTGTAAATGACAAGAAGCTGAGGCCTGACATTTTTAAAATTCAAATTTTTTTAAAGAAATGTAACCCATGAAGACCCAGTGTGACTTCTATGTCAATTCCCAAATTATTTTTTTTCTCCATAATGCCTTTCCTAAGTGATTTATCACCATTTACTATATTATTATATAAATGTTGCCATTTTTTTCCCAGTGAAATGCATCTATTTTTCTATGTTTAATTGACTAATAATGTAGATGTTCATAAAATCTCAGATTATATTCAAATGATATTATTTTAAAATAGGAAAAACTGAAGAAAAACTGACTTTTTCAGTAAAATAATGTATTTTTCTTCATTTCTTGTCCAAATAATAATCAGATTTTTTGTTTGTTCCATTGACAGATGTTGTGTTTAATTCAAGATTTTTGTTGTTGCTTGAATTAAGCAAAAAAGAAAGAAAGAAATTGTGTTCAGTTAATGACATATTTGACCGAAAAACTCACTTTCATCAGTTTTCTGTATTTTTTCCTGTAATAATCCTCAACTACCATTTCAAACACTTCCCTCCATAAATACATTTCAAGGTATTTTATAGGGTGTTGTGAAAGAATACTGTTACTGCTTTACATAATCTCTATAGATGGTGTGAGTTATATAATTTTATGTAATTTCAGTGTGGTATTGTTCCCTTTACCTCTCATTACTTTTGCTTTGCCATCTTTTTATTTACTTGGTGTCGATGCCAGACAGACAGACAGACAGACAGACAGACAGACAGACAGACAGACAGACAGACAGACAGACAGACAGACAGACAGACAGACAGACAGACAGACAGACAGACAGACAGATAGATAGATAGATAGATAGATAGATAGATAGATAGATAGATAGATAGATATTTATTTATTCATTTATTCATTCATTTATTAATTTATGGGTATGTTTATAGTTGTTTTATATAGCTAGTAGCTCTTTTATATACTTCTATGTTTGTCTTTTTTCTTGTTTTTCTTTTGATTTAATTCTGAAAGCAACCGCACAAATACATGTTCATTCTATTCTATTCTATTCTATTCTATTCTATTCTATTCTATTCTATTCTATTCTAGATATAGTATATATAATAGTGGGTTTTTCCACTCACTTCGGAGACAAGTGGATGCTTGTCTTGTCATTTTCTTTTGTTTACAATGTGCAAGTTTTAGTTGCTGTCCATAATTTTAAAAACTATGAATGAAACAAATGAATCACATTTGAATTCTAACCTTATTTAAAATCTGGAAAATAATGTGATGTTTTTTTTGTTACATGAAGTGCAAAGTGTGGGTAAAAAGCAGAGGGTTAATTGTCATTACCACTGAACTGTATTGAATGTAGTGTTAAGGAGATGAGTGAGCATCCTATTCATATTGGAACGTGTCCTTAACTCCTCCTCCTCCTCTTTCTTCTTATCCTCTTCCTTCTGGTTCCCCTGATGTGATCTCCTCACAGTCAAACCCACTTCGAGGAGGATGTTTGCTGTTTTCTTCTCATATCTTCTACCAATTATCAAGCTCTACCTGCTGGGTCTGAAGGTTCTGCTTGTCCAACTGTTCAGCGGACCTTTCAGACTTCCAGGTCGGTTACATTAAATTGGTTTTGTTGTACTTTTCAGCAGTTCTGTCACAGTCAGATAACAGGCTGCTTTAGTAGTTTGGTCAGTCGCAAACTTCTACCTGCACTGGAAGACCACGTACATTTAACAGTAGTTTAATTAAGAGGACTTTTACTAGGGAATGTCAACATTAGCTAGCGCTAAGTTAGCTAGCTAATGTTAGCTAAAGTTAAGCTAGTTTGGCAGAAAACTTGGAAGTTGAGTGTGGGAAAGTGTTGCCGAATTAATTAAAATTGCTTAAATATTCTTATTCTCACTATAATGTGTTGTCTGAGGTGTTAATTATTGATTCCAAAGCGATACGAAGTTGCGTTGCCTCTTATTATAATGAACTCTGGTGGTGTGACACCTGCTGCTTTTATCTTAATTCCGTTTATACACTAATTTTGACTCAATTTCTCTTAAACCATGATTTTATCTAGGAATCGAAATAAATGAACAGATTACATCACTCAGTTTAATATGACAAAACTAATAACCAAACATACTCGTGACTTTTCTTTAAACTATGATTGATTTGAGTGTTATTTGTGCATACATGCCCTGGTTTCAGCATCTTTTTTGAGGAAAAAACAATAAAACTGGAACAATAACTTGAATAAGATATTCACTGTCTCCATTACTCTGTACTGCAAAACTATCCTATATATAGTGCGTGTGTGTGTGTGTATATATGTATTTATATGTATATATATTTACACATCTTTAATGGTAATAAAGTGTAATTCTGTTTAATTCACTCTATTGGCTAATTTCAATCACATATAACACAATAAGCATGAATTAATATGATCTCTTGCACATCTATGAACTATGATACTGGTTTGGTTGTTGTTTTCATGAACCTAAAATTAAATGAAAGTTTCCACCATGAATGAAAGGGTTAATGTACACAATTCCTGGGCCATATGTCATCCATGTGTTGGTTAAAGACCACCCATGCACACTTCTCAGTCTCCGTATTCAGGTCCAGGGACAGACATATGGGAGTGTGAACACAGTACAGCAGGGGTCACCAACCCTGGTCCTCCAGAACTACTATCTTACATGTTGTAGAGCTATCCCTCTCCCAACACACCTGATTCAAATGATAACCCTATCATGAAGCTCTGCAGGAGGCTGATAACGACAGTCAGGTGTGCTGGAACAGGCATGCAGGATAGTAGTTCTCTAGGACCAGGGTTGCTGACCACTGCTAGTACAGCATTAAAAACAAATGTTTATGAGAAGAACATCTTCAGTAAACCAAAGTGATAGTATTCTTACCTCCATTGGCACTTAAAGTATCTTCAACCCTTTTGTTCAGACTATATAAGATTTATTGCAATAAAGTTAAAGCTACATGTAACCTAAGACATTTACACAGCACTTTTAAATTATTTTTGCATGCTTTCTCTTCTTGTTTATATATCAATTACATTTTACATTAGTCTCTTCTTCCCATGCATTTTATTAGCGTATGCTTGCTTAGAATCTGACATCTAAAAACTACAGCATCACTTAGCATGTTCCTAAATGTTCAATTATGACTTTGTATTCATTACCTATATACATATATATATATATATATATATATATATATTTTATTTTATTTTTTTACATTTCTAGATGTAATCCTATTACGTTCATTCTGTATACTGAGAGTATAAATATTTTTTAGATTAAAAATGATATAATTTACAAGTGCAGCTGAAATGTATGTAATGTATATATATATATATATATATATATATATATATATATATATATATATATTTATTTATTTTTAATCTGCTTTTGGGTCAGTTTGACACAAAAAACGTACAAGAAATGTAGTTCATATTTTACTTAATTTTATTGTTGAACAAAATGTTTCATAATTAGGATTTATTAATGTTCTCTATGTCTATCAAACCCACCCAAATGTGCTGCACATTTTAATAGCTTTTTCAGAATTTTAGTGAAAGAAAATGCAGATTAATGCAGATTTTCATCTGTTACCATCATGCAAATAATAAGCACTGGTTCATAATCACCATCATACTTTGTAAGTTTGCTTACAAAAAGGATTATTTCACTCGGTACCATAACCTACTTCAGCTGATGATTGAGAACCTGACAAAACCACTGATCTGGGTCATATGATATTGCTTTGAACTCTCACAATTTGTCAAAACTGTTGTGTAACATTCCTCTGTGCAGCTCTTCATTCAGGTGATATTTCACTGCTGTTTTTCTTCTAATATATTATTTCTGTTCTTTGTATTAACTTAAGCAACTGTGGTATTTCCTTAATCTCCTTCCATCTCATTTATTCACATTTACCTTTTATCGATGAAGTAATTTTCCGCCCGTCCTGTGTCAACACTTTCTTACTCTATATTTATTTTGTTACATATTTTTTCTGCTTTTATGCAAGTAATCATTTAGTTGTAAATGCAGCTTGACAGATGCATGTTAAAAGTGTCAAATTCAGGTCATAAGTAAAGTTTTACTCCAGAGAAAAACAACCTGTTATTTATCTGTGTTGAATGATAGGGATGTTTTCTCATATTTTTTTGTATATATTGATCAGCCCTTGTTAATGACCTCTGGGGAAATTCTTCCGCTCATTTGTATTATGTAATTATTATACCATACCAAAGGAATTTTAGTGTCACTGATCACTAGCAAGTTAAACCACAAAGATGAGGAAATGTCTTAAAAAAAAGTGAGTGTTCTGGAAGTGTCCTTATCAAATGACATTCTCTCTGATATGTGTGTCCTCTTCTGCCTCTGCCAGTGATGCCCAGACAAGATGGCAAGGTTGCCATAGTGACAGGAGGAGGCAGGGGAATTGGCTTTGAGGTAGCCCGCCACATGGCCAGACTGGGGGCGCATGTTATCATTGGTACAGTATCAAAAACACTGCAACGCTGACACACAAAACAGAACAAGAGACCCATGCATGATAAAGAAATTCACAAAAGAATGACGTAAAAATGTAACAATATTATAGTTTTTATCGGTGTATGTGTATATTTCAAAATCAATGCACGTAGAATATAACAAAAAAACTACTAACAAATGCAATTAATGGCGCTATATAATGCACTGTAGCTGTCCAAAATTGTGTAACCTTATCTTGCTGCTTGTCACGTACGACGACAAAAACGCCTCAGTCACTGTTAAAGTAAAATTAGATTTTACACTGGAGCAGTAACACATTATCTTAAGTATTGTGCGTTGGCTCTGCAGTGTCAGTTATGCTGAAGGCGTCCTCGCTCTGTGTGCCTGCTAAAAAGCCCGAAGCTGTCAGACGTCCTTAATGAGGATCCAACAGGACGTTCAGAGTCCCCTTAACGCCCTGTTGATTTGACAAGTTTGTTTTCAGTGCCAGAATGTAATGCTTCAATGTGAACCGATGACTTCTGTACGGGATTTATTACTTTCCAACATTGCAGCCGCAGTAAACGACAGAACCGGTCCATCTGTATATTCTCACACTCGAGCCTTTTATTTAAATCATCAGTTGGTAAAAAGGAAATTATAAAGAGAGGGAAAACGCTGATCAGATTGCCGTAGTCGCACCACGAAGGGGAAAATATTACAGCCTGATCTGATCTCCAGTATTGTAAATGATCTCCAACAGAGTGTTTCTTTATTAAACTCCATAAATAGGAGATGGTGGTTGAGAGACAATGATTGCAGATCAGGACGAGCCATGTATCAGTGTGTGCACATTATGCTTGTGCAGCCTCAGCCTTTACATCCACCTCCAATCACCTAATTGACCCTTGTGTATTTAAACCTTACTTTGTTTGACCTGTGTGATCAGTGATAAAGACACGACCAACCAAGTAGCGGTGTAACTGATTGATATTCACTTTGCACATCTGCAACGTTGACTCATGTAGAACGAACAGATGCGACTTTACTACAGTGCAACAGCAAAATTAGTGTTAGCATAGTAGAGTAAAATACTAACAACTGACAAAAGAGACGATATAAGATCAAAGACAATGACAATTAAAATACACAGTGATAGCAATATAATTCCCAATTACAACAAGAACAAGGGTTTATAATAATAGGGGGAAATGAGGTGACAAAAACAAGTTAGCTAAACATTCTGACATTATGTGTAACTAGAAATATAAATATATACACGCCGTTGCCCATGATGTTAGAATAAAACAATTGTATTTCTTCTAATAAAATGGATGTGACAATGTGATTTATTCTTGAAAGATAAAGTGTAAGTGGGTCTCGTCATGTAATCATTGCACCAGGTCAGAGGTTATTAGTGATGTGTAGAAGTAGAAATAAAAAGAGGAATGTGTCTGATAACAGAATGATTCCATTTTATGTACAACTGTGGACACGCACGCATGCACACACACACACACACATACTCACTCACTGATATGTAGTCATTTATTTCCCTCCTCCTGCAAACACATTGATATACACTGTTTGTTCTGAGCTATTGTTCGTTTTTATTTCCTTATTTGAGAGAAATAAGTTAATTACAGTAATAAATATGCACTCCTGAGGCCCCTTGATCCCCATTGTTTAGATATATCACATATTTGTGTTCACCCCCTTCATGTTTATATCACATACATATTGTTCGTGTCAATGATGGATGGAATACACATTACATCTGTTCATTAAATCAACAATTTAACAATCATAAGCCCTTGTTCATACAAAAATAACCCCTGAATATTAGTTAAAACTTCCTTTAAGTTTTTAAATAAGATTTAGGATGGTTGATGTTTTATTGCTTTCAGCATAAATGTCTTCTGTAGTGGTTTAAATTTATTTTATCAATTTAAAATCAATTAAAGTCTATTTAATTTCAAATGTATATGACAGAATAGTTACATGTATTTATTTATGTAAAATATAAGCCTATATTATATATATATATATATATATATATATATATATATATATATATATATATATATATATATTTATTTATTTTTTTTAATATTTACCTCCACCAAGGAGGTTATGTTTTTTCCAGAGTTTGTTTGTCTGTTTGTTAGTTTAGCAAGATAACTCAAAAACTTATGGATGGATTTTGATGCCATTTTCAGGGTAGGTTGGAAATGATTAGATTTTGGTGGTGATCCAGGGGGTGCTCTCAGAGTACTTTTCTATTTTTGTTATACGTTACTTTATTTTTTGAGGTTGAGATTTACATGGAATTGCTCAGATAGATAGATGGATAGATACTTTATTGATCTACTGCTGGAAATTATTTGGTTATGACAGCAGTAAAAACAAAAAAAAACACACCACTGACGCTTTCCAAAACTGACAATCAACATTTTTGACACAAGGTACGAATTAATAAACAAAAGAATAAAAGATATGTGAAAACCTAGACAATATTATTTATTATTTAGTCCCTCATTTCTTAGTTTTTCTTATAGTAAATCCTAATTTAAGAGTAGCCCTTTATATATGAACTGCTCCACCAGTTTCCCTCCACTTCTCTCCTTCAGAGCTAAATCCTTCTTACCAGTTTTTAAGTCTGAAAGCACTGATGCGTTAAATATCCAAGAAGATACTTATCATCTCATGTAAGAATCTCTGTTATCTTCACTGTCTTTGTTGGTTAATTTTTTGTTATATTCAATTATACTATTTGTGAAATTTTCCATTTTTGGTCGAAATGTGTTCAGTGATAATAACAGCCTGTCAGATTAGAAGTTGACAAAGGCCAATAATAAAATAATTACACAGACTTTGATCAGAGCTGTGCAAATACAGAAGGAGTGATGTGCTTTTTTAGAAACTTAAGCTTTGCACACACAGTCAAACTCGTTATTCTCCGTTTTGCAACCACAGGGTCTGGGTTATAACTTAGTGTTGGAATTTTCAGGATTAACCACAGGGAGCTTTGCAGTTAATCAGGGGGACAGTTTCACTTTCATCATAGCGTTTAATTGCAACATGAACTTTTCAAATTAAACGTTAAATAAAGTAATTGGAGTTGGAGCCTGGTTTGCATGATGTCAATATACAAATAGATCCATCAAGCACAGTCATTTATTTCTTTATTGTATTATTTTCATCCTTTTCCCTAAGCATAAAAAGCATGGTTTCTTCCTGCAGATTAATTGTACATGTCTTAATGTGTCAAATATTAAACAACCACAATGCAGCAGTGCCAAATGAAACAATAGAAAATTATTCTGGTTTACATTACATTTGACAAGTTGAGCAAATTAAGTCTTTTCAGCTTGTGAAGGTTGTTTTAAAAGCATGGCTCAGCTTTGTCAAATTGTACATTTTAGGTTTATCTTAGTTTTACCTTAGTTGAAATCACATCTGCACCATGTTTTAACCAAGACAGACTGAATAAATCTGAAAATATCAAATAAAATCACCAACTTGAAGCAGACATGAGTTAGCTTTATGTAGTATTAAATAGCTCTTATAAAACTAGTTTGAATTTCACCTTTTTCAGGAGGTTTAAATAATTTGGTATGAAGTTTTTATACTGACATCACATCACACAAATGTTTTGACTAATTAACAAAAGCGAAGTAGTATAAGAAATTATTGTCATGTTTAGTGTAACATTGTAACACACTAACATTTTGATTTAACTAAACCATCCAAATAAAAAGTTTGAATATCATGTTGTTACTCCTGCTACAGACACATTTTTGGTGAGAAATCACATCTTACATCCATCATGTGTGTAAATTATTGTACAGAATGGTTTGGAAGGAAGACAACAAACAGGGAAATGCATAAATAAATAAATGACACAGCAGTCAGATATGTCATACAACACTATAACACATTTAAAGGGAGTGGGAGGAAGTAAAACGTATTAAATCCCGTCCCTTCACGACAAAACTGACAGCATTATTTTAGGATGAAAGATACTAAATGTAAAGAGCAACTAGACAATATGGATTGATTAGTGGTGAAAGGGAAAAGGGGAGGAGGGGGAAAGTGATAATTACTGTCATAACAACAACAGCACAGAATTATATAAGAATAATTCTTATTATAATAATAATGTCATAGTTTCATTTTTACTACTATTATTGTTATTGTTACAGTGGTCACCCAATGATCTTCATGCTGTATAAATGGACCCTTACCAGCATCATGAATCTGCTAAGGTGTGTGGAGGGGAGTGGGGATAGAGATAGTTCAATATTTTTCACATGAATCTGTATGGGATCACTGTCTTTACTCTGGTGCACCCACAGTGACTTACCCCCAACTGGGTCCTGTGAGTCCAGGTCCAATTTTGGTCAAAGCGAAAGTAGTCCTTGGCAGGTTTTCTGGGGTGAACAAAATAAAATGTGTTTCTTCTCAAAATAATGTGTTTTAATGAGTGATTTATTTGCATAACAAAACTGTCACGGAACAAAAACTGGCACCTCGTAACTGCTGGGAGCTAATTTGTCTCAATAGCGATCAATGTGTGTTGTCACTGCTAACAGCTGTGCACCTGTACATAGCAGCCGCAAACACTGCCAAACAACTGATGAAAGTAGTTTGCTAAGGTGCACAGCTGTTAGCAGTGACAACGCGCATTGACCGCTATTGAGAGAAAGTAGCTCCAAGCAATTACGAGGTGTGAGTTTTTGTTCCGTGACAGAAGCACGTTTTATTTTGATGACCCCAGAAAACCTGCCGGGACTACTTTCACTTTGACCAATACCGGACCAGACCTCCACTCACAGGACACTGTCGGGGGCACCAGAATACAGACGGTGAACCCATACAAATTCATGTGAAAAATAGTGAGCTATCCCTTCAATCTACAGTTCAGTTCAGTTTTATTTCGAACATACAATAATCATCAAAACATCATTGAAACTGGTCAATTATTTTTTTTTCTTGTACTCGAAAAGGAGTGGGAAGAAGTGAAACATAAACTCCCACCCCCTTTTACAAACTCAAATCCAAATAGAAACTGCATTAACACACTATGTATATATTTTTTTGTCCATTTATCATTACCACAAAACATCCATAACCATTTATTTTTTATTTTATTTTATTTATCCTTTATTTATCCAGGATTGTCCCATTGAGACCAAGTGTCTCTTCTTCCAGGGAGTCCTGGTCAAAATGGCAGCAAACAATACGTTTCAGACAGAGACACACAATAACACATATGAGGGAGAAATAAACAAATATGACGCATGAAGGAGACAGACTTACATAACACTCAGTAACTGATAAAAAGCTATGTGGAGTAGGTCTAAAAACAATGACAGTCCTCTGTGTATACACATTATATACCGTTATGATAAGTGTATTCCACTGTTATTATTTTTTTTTTCTATTTCCAAGTTCCGCATGATTGGATCTGTTCCTTACAGTGAGTAGGAGATGCAATATCTTGAAATCCTAGACAAATCACAGAGGGACATACATTTTGTGGAAAAACCTTGTAGCTGCAAGAAGCCTGTGCGTAGAATATCAATGCGTCTTCCAGGGTAACATGGCTTCCTTTTCATTCACTACATGAACTCTTGAAAACTTTGAAGAGAACTCCTGCGTTATTCATTCCATGTGTACGACACAAAGTCAATGTCTGAGTATCCTTGGAGACGGCTCGCGCAGAACATAAATGAGCACTTGAACGCTAGTATGTATGATCACACACGCGGAAAATCAATATTCGGGCAACTTTGTTAAGCATGTGTTAGAGTCACTCACATGTGTGTCAAGACATCCCGCAGGACTCTTGAGAGTATCTCCATTTCCGATATACTCACCTCTCGAGATAATTCGTGAAGTGAGTATATTTATGGTAAAGTGGGTCCCTCTCTGCTAATGGAGTGGATGCATATTTCAGGTGGATTGCGAGCAGAGTGCTTGTGTGAGAAGAGTTTGAGCTGCGGCACCGTCAAATACCACAGCTGGATATTAAATAGTGTGCAGTTGCATTTGGAGAGCGTTTGAGTAGATCTTCGATAAAAACGATATCGCTTGTCGTATTTTTAGAACGCAGTTATGGAAATTGAATGAATCCTCTGTGGAAAATCATCTAGGAGGACGGTATATGTATAAAGAATACGGGCCGTTACTTTTGTGTCACGTTTAGTATATCCATTTATTCAGCAGAAGCGAGATTATTTCAGTGAATTAATTAGGTTACATTTTTAACCCCTAGCTCAAAATATTTAGTAGGCAAATTATTTCCTTAGGGCATATTTTTTTAATCAGTGGCTATTTTAATGGACTGCTGAGACTGAAAGCAGTGGCGTAGAGATGTGTATTTAATGATATGCTGCATAACCACCGGGTTTGTGTGTGTGTGTGTGTGTGCGTGTAGTGGTTATGTGCGCAGAGAAAACAAGGTACACCTATAGTGAAACGTGTTGATGTGACCCTCATGACACCCCATCACCTAGAAGAGCTGTACCTTTCAGTCCTGCTCTGAACCACAATGCATCAGGGTAAATGATGCTGTGTCCTTGAAAAGACCTGCGTGATAATCCAAGATTAGTCGTTGTGTGTGTGTGTGTGTGTTTGTGGGATACAAAATGAAAGTGCACATGTATGATTATGTGTATGAGTTTGTACAAAAAGAGTCTACCTGTACAGTGTATTTATGTCAGCAATGGATTTAAACAACATAATCTAATTGTGGCCGCTCATTTATAAAGAGGAACAGTTTATTGGTTTTTCTAAAAAAGTCAATATTTGACTTGAGATGATCTTTTATGAAAATATAAGGCCAATAAATTTGACTCCACACCATCTTCCTGGCTCTCTCTGCTTTTACATTTTCCTTTTAATATCTTGTTATAAATTCTTTCTTTTCTCTTTGATATACGTGCGGTTCATTTGTATGCAGACGCCCTCCGCAACCCGAGAAGTCCATCCTCAAACAGGCAGTCGGCACCTATTTTTCATCAGCACTTCAGCTTGTGTTAAAAGAAATCAAATATTTAACAGACTCGGCCTAATGCTAAAATAATAGAAGTATGTTTAGTTCCATCAGCAGCTTATTTTTTTTTGTATTATTTTGAAATCAGCTGTTATTGATGTGTGTAGTTGCACAGAATAATTTACATTGTCTTCAGACTGAAAGGATCTTATATTGATATCCTTGTAAAATGTATTTTTACAACTTACATTAGTCATTGACTAGTGTTGCAACAGATGAAATTCTCCACTGTTTGATGCCAAGAAGTTTCACAGTCTTGGAGCATAATGACATTACAAAGTTGTTTTTTTTAAATTATTGGCTGCAGTAAAAACCGAAGCTTGAGCACTTTATTATACCGGAATATATATATAATGTATGTTTAGTTATTGCTGAAATTATGTAAATGTATATAGTATATAGATGTGTATTTATGTACAACTGAAAATGTATCTGGATATATGTAATGCATATATAGATATAGATATATAGATTTTCAGAATAAAAATACTTATGTATTTATTTAGAACTGAAATTGTATAAATTATATAGTGTTTATATATAAATCTAGAGTTTATTTTTCTCATTTTACAGTTTTTAATCATATATTTATAGTTTACTACAGAGACAAAAATACTGGTATAGAATTTCTGGCATCTGTTTACGTACTTCAGCAAAAAAGATGATTTGATGAAGTGAACATTTCATGTTAAGTCTCCCTTTTACAAAAAGTCTCTCTGTTATTTTGCTTCTTGTGATGAGGTCAGGGGTCACACTAAATCAGGGGTGTCAAAGTCATTTCAGTCCAGGGGCCACATTCAGCTAAATTTGATCTGAAGTTGGCCGAACCAGTAAAAAAAACAAAAAACATAATGTATAAATAATGTCAACTCCAAACTGTTCTCTGTTTTTGAGGGAGGAAAAACAGTTACATTAAATTACATTATGAAAAGAAACAATATTAGGCTTTAGTTTATAATTTACAAATCACAGTGGATCTACAGATACACAAAATATTTAGTAATATGTGGAATATTATTAAAATTTATTTAAGACATTTCCAATTCTTCATATTTTTTCAGATTATTGAGATTTTTGGGTGAAATTATACTTTGTTTTATTGTCACTGAATGGAAAAAATGTGCATGTTAATATTTATAGATTATTATGAGACTGAAGTGGTCTGAATCTGGACCAGGGGTCTCAAACATGCGGCCCGGGGGCCAAATGCGGCCCAGAAAAGGTTCCAATGTGGCCCCCAGGATGAATTTGCAAAGTGCAAAAATTATATATAGTCAAAGCTGTGAAACTGATTTTAGTTCAAGTTCTATATTCAGACCAATAGGGTCTACAGTCAAATTATAGCAGAATAACATATTAAAAGAATTACTCCATATTTTCTTCTCATTTTGATGTGAAAATCATGTAGATGATGCCTATAAATAATGACATCAAATTTCTGTCTTTCTTATAGTGGAAAAAATAACATTAAATTGGGAAAATATTTTTACTTACGAACTATCCTGTAACAATAAAATGTGAAAAACATGAAGGAATATGAACAAAGTGAAATTACTACAGAAAATTAAGCACAATTTTACTGTGTAGTAGCTCTGATCTATAATGCACATGTGTCAATGATAAATTGATGCATAATAATATATATTTTTTTCAGGTTATTCACACCTTTTTTATTGGATAGTTTTTTTTTAAAGCAAGCTCATAAGGTCACAGTGTTTGTTTGCACTAAAACAAATGCAAAAAAATTGTAATTGTAATTTTTTTCTAGGTTACTATGCTATTATTTTACTGGTCTGGCCCACTGGATATTAAGTTGGACTGAATGTGGCCCCTGAAAGGAATGAGTTTCAGACCCCTGATCTAGACCATGAACTAAAAGGATTTATACCTGAGGTGTCATTTTTCTATTTCATAAATTCATCCAAAGGGCCAGATAGAACCTTTAGGCAGGATGGATTTAGCCCCTGGGCCGCATATTTGACACCTCTGCACTAAATGGTGACTATAATCTTTAGAACCTATTTACTTTAGCTTCTGTGTGTGTGTGTGTGTGTGTGTGTGTTCGTGTGTGTTTTTAAGGCTGAGAAAATAGTTCCTATATTTTCTTGTATGTAAAGAAACGAGAATGATAAAAATGTGTCAAAATGTCATTTGAACTCTGCCAAAACAGCTAAGCTAAATAAGGACGAAGACTAAAAATGTCCATGTGTCTCCTTGTCTTTTAGGTGGGAGGGATGAACAGGAGGGTCTGGCAGCCATCACCAGGATCTGTGAGGAATCCAAAGAGGCCAAAGGTAACATCCAACACAAGTCTGGGAACACATGCACGACCACACACACCCCACATACAAATACTTGTTTGCTTATGTCGCTGTTTGAAGATAAAGGTCAGAGCTGCATCAGTGTGTTGTCCCCCAGGCTTGTTTTTACAGTCTTACACATACACGTATTAACACACTCACAGGTAAAAACTAGACAGACACCCAGAGCTCCTGTGGTGAGTGTGTACGACATTGATGCACGGTGAGGAAGGGGAGGATTTAAGAGCTGCAAATCACAGGTAGAAGGTAGAGATAAGGCACAGGGGAGAGGATGGATGTGGTGGGGTGGGGTGGAGGGGAGTGGAGGGGTAGTGTGACAAATGGATAATTACAGGAAAAGTAGAAAATAAAAAAGAAAGTGAAGAAAAGTAGGAAGAAAACAAAAGTGCAGAGAGGTGACGGAGATGAGAGGCGACAAATGATAGAGGCAAAAAGATTTATTACTCCATTGACTAAAGCTTACGCTGCTCTCTGTAACTCCCATGTTGAGAAATTGATTCTGCTGACCTTCACAGCGCCATAAATTCCTCTACAGCGTCATGACTAAAAGGCCTCATAAGTTATCCTGAATCAAGCAGCCTTGAGTCCCCACCAGCCTCTTGAGGTGTATTGGCGTCTCCTCACCACAGAGGATGCCCTACATGAATTGGGCTAATTGCACAACATCAGTTTTTATTTAATAGCGCTACATAACTTCCACTTGTTAAATGTTTTAAAGGAGCTTAAAACCACACATGGGGTATTTGTAGAAAGCGCATCTAAGCTTCCAGCCGCTGCCGCTTCCCATGACATGAAGTAGGTGACAGCTATGAGCTTGATGACTCATAACCCACATTCTTGGCTTTCCTTCCAAAGAGTCCACATTAGAAATTTAAGCCATCTGTCCTCCTTTTAACATTTAGTTAGACTCCACATTCCTCCCTAAAAGTAAAGGCATAAGCGGTTAAGGCTTCATCCGTGCGTGATTTCCAGGAATGCAGAGTTTCTAGAGGCAAAATATCAGGGAAATGAAAACACTGTCCTTATTGGCACTTAAAGGTGTCATTCCACTGAAAACCACTTTTGGAACGCTCCTTTTGGAATTTGACGGGTCACCCTGAGTTACCACCACTGCGGCCTTTGAAAGTGGTGTGTCACCTCCACTGGCTGTATTTACCATTTATAGAAATCGACACAAAGAAACGAGTGACTCAGAAAAACCCTGTCCACATTACGCCATATGGATGTTGGCGTCACTCACGTGGGCTTAAGCCCGTCCCCCATTCCATTGAATCTGAAGTAGCATTAGCATTAGCATCTACAAGAGAAGACGCAGCCACAGTAGCTGCTGCACAAACTTTAAAAAAAAAACGGTGGATCAAACTGGTTCATGTGCTCTCTGTGGAAATACAGCGTTTTCAAAATGAGCATCTGCACGAGACCTCTCAGATGGTAAACACACACAGTGCGAGAGGGGAATGGGGAGTGTCCCTGTACGCATTCATTCTCTGAGCCAATCAGAGACGCCTCATTAGGACGTCATGGACATGTGTGAGGAAGTAACGCTAAACTGGTGTTCGACCTCAAGTCATTTTTCTACCCTCCAAAAACAGCTTGAAACAAAGCAAAAACAATTAAATGTATTCAACAACAATAGTGAACACAACAATATTAATGGAATGACACTTTTAATTTGAAGGGGTCACATTTTGTTGAACCCCCTTCAGGGTTTCCCCCAGAAATCTTCCTAATCCTGTTCTGTAGTGAAGGCTTAACATGACACACCATGTTTTTGTAAAAAAAATTTTTTAAAAAGTCAAAAATTGACAAGAAATATGAAATTATATCCATTATGTGTTATTGTACAACTTTTATGAATAACACTTTCACCAACTGCGAACAAAAAAAAAAGCACACTCTGGAATACACCTTATTCATCTTTAATAATGAATAAATATATAAATGTCAATGACAAAATCCACAAGTGGGATAAGGATTTGTAATATTGATGCATGATTATGATTTATTTAAAAGAAAACATGTCAAGGAAGTGTAAAATGTACATTTCCACTTCATTATAAAGATATTTAAATCTATATCCAGATTCAGGCCAGACATGACATCATTAACATTTGTTGATCTATAAGTTATAACCAGTGTCATTGTGACAAATAATTCAGGTCACTAAACCATGTCAAAGAGTTGATAAATTGAGGACAGTCAAGTGATAATGTTATATCTGCTACAAGTGGCGTGGGTCGGCCCGGGATAGTTCAGTTTTATCACAATGATGTAATGTAATGAGGTAGTGTCTGTGACCTTCATCTGTTAGAACATGAGGAGAGCTGGTCATCTATCTGGTCATGTTGAGATGTCATTTTTTGGACGCAATAACTGGATTTTCAGAACACTTATCAACTCCTAGTCATTTTTGGGTTACAACAGAATGCCAAACCCAACACATTCAAGTTAACATTATAGTTAGTATCAATATTTTAACCTGTACTAATTTCATTAACCCTCTATGGGTATTTTTTATCTCAGAATTTTGACTAGTTATTTAATAATTTTGACTTTTTATCTCATGACTTTGACTTTTTATCTCATAATTTGGATTTTTTAATCTCGCGATTTTGATTGTTTTTTATCTCATGACTTTGACTTCACTTAATGTGCCTTTATATATGAAAAAAAACCATTAATTTACAGTGTATCTTATAGTCCAGTGCACTATTTAATGTGGAAAATACAGTACACAAAGCACAATTAACCCATAAAGTCCCAAACAGCCACTGACAATCAAAATAATCTACAAAAAATTGGTATAAAATATATTTCATAATCTTTTCCTGGTCATCAGATATAACCCATTTGGATGTTCAGATGCTTCATAGTTACTGCGGAAAGATTTGTGAAATAACCAATTTATTAGAGAGCATAAAGAACAGACAATACCAGGATTTATTTAGCTCAAACTGTGAAAGAGTGGCTCAGGGAGCATGAGATGTTATTTTCACACATGACTTGTTCTCCATAGAGTCCAGACCTAAACCACATTGAGACCTTACACAGGGGTAGGACTGTACATCATCTTGTCCAAAAATGAACGCATGAATGGAAATGGGGTGTTGTGACATGTATTGTGACACTGCATAAAGAATGTGTCAAAGCTAAAGATGGTTCAGTGAAGTATTGTGTGCGAGACTTTTGTTTTTTGGCATGCCTTTGTATTTTTGACAGTGACATTGTAATAGTGAGTTTTGCTTGTGACAGTTTCATTTCTGGTAGTGAAGGAACACCAATGACATTAATAAAACAAATAAATAAATTCACGGTTGAGGATTTCCGTCGCCTATTCCCACATCAGATCCACCATTAAAAGTAGAGCAGAGAAAACAGTAACTAAGACAGTGTTCTGCCAAGGGAACAGCTGATAATAACACTGGATAATAGTTATTTATTTATTTATTTGTGGGAGGGGAGGCATTTTATCCTGCATTAGACAGCAGAGAATGATGGGGGATGATGTGGACCCAGGTCAGTGCGATAAAACCTCAGTATTTATGATACATATTCTAACAGATGAGCCATAAAAGTGGCTGATGTAGTTCCTTTTTTAGACAAATTATAGCTCAGCTTTTGGAAAACACAAAATCTTAGTGGAAGAAAAAAAAAAAAGCATCAGAAATCGGAGTGAGACCCAACTGTAATCAGTAATTTAGTCACATGAATTAAAACGTATACCTCTGAGTTCTTCATGCTTCTGGTTGTTCCTCCACACATTAAGGTGAAATGTTATTCTGTTGTGTATTTAGAGGAGGTATTAGGAACTGTCAGCAGTGATGTGTCTGTAAAGTCACATGAATTTGATTTGAACTATTGAGAAGTTGCAAAAAACAAAACAAAACAAGGGGCCAGTTATATCTGACTGATTTGCAGTAAATAAGTACAAGTATTTTTACTATGCTGTGCACAGAAAATAAAAGTGGACCAACTAGGGAGGAATTAGGACAAACATACATGGAAAAACTGTACCTCATACAGAGACAAAGACATACATACCAGTCAATCAATAGTCAGGTCCATAGTGAATAAGCAAGACCATTCTACTGTTATATAGAAGTAGAAGTCAATATGTCTGTTAAATACTTGCTACATCAGAAACTGTGAAAATATGTTTCCATTGTCATTATGTGCATTGACTTTTTTTTCTCCAACAAAGACAAAAAAAACCCATCTCAACCAACCACCACCTCTTCCTTTTGCTGCAAAACTCAGAGTAAATGTGGGTGTTTCCATAAGCATTTTGATTACCAAGTGAGTAAGTAAAATAAGATTAAAAACCACAGAGTAACTCACAAAAATCCTAGCGATGCAAAAATGTGTAGAACATCAAAACAATGCCAACGAAACACAATAAATGAATAAAGAAAAGGGAGGGATGTAATGAATAATGAAGCAAAGCGATGGATTGATTTTTACAGTGCAGTTAATTTGACTTCTTTACACTTTTGAGTCAGGTTGTTAAATTAGACAAACCTTTGTACTTTTCTTTGTTAAATTAGAAGTGAATAAAACATGAAATCCTGACCTTGTAGCTGGTGGTTCCTGCAGATTCACATTTTTATTCTTTGCCGTAACTGCATGGGTTATTGTTGTACTTGATGATTTTGCATTAATGAAGTCGAGTTAAGTTTATGTATAGTTTTAACAGTAACGCTGCCAATTGGAGTATTTGTTGGGATTTTGTTGTTGCTGTTTCTTGGCAGCGGGAAGGAGTAGAAAGCTGCCTGGCGGAGTCCCTGCTTGTGTGTAAGTGGCTGTCAGGTACAGAGACAGCGGCCATGTAGCTGGTGTCATTGAAGTCGATTTCCCTGGACGAGGCCGTGGTGGAATTGATTACTTCTTTTGTAATTGGCAGGCACTGAAGCATAGGGGACAAGGGAGGTGTCTGTAGCCAGATGCTTGTGCACTGAATAAGAATGTGTTGTGTGCGTGTGTATATGTGTGTGCTTGAATGAGACGGTAATGGATTCTCATTAGTATGTGAGGCAGCAGCTTTAAACATCTCTGTCCAAACGCCCTTTGGCATCCTTCCTAGTGTTTGCACATTTGTCTCTTTTGAGAAATGGGCGACAGCTCATAATATACATGTAGGCTGCAGAGGTGGCTCTTCAGCTGTAGACCTGTGGGTGAGTCATCATCAGCAAAATGAAGGGTTTCATTCACTAAAAACTATCGCGGCAATAAAACACACAAGATTGACTATTCATTCCAGTCATTTGGAAAACTATTAAAGGTGACTTTTGAGTTTTTTAACCTCTGATTAATTTATAATTGCATCTATTCTGAAAAAAAAAAAATCCCTGCAATATATTTTGCATTTAACCAACTCAGATGGTGAGGTTTAAGTGTCCAGTGGGTGAGGTTAACGAGGATCTAGTTGCAGTGCTATAAATGGTTTACCATCAGGTTTGCATTAGTGTCTAATAGGGCTGTGACGAGATCTCGTGAGATGTTATTTGGCAAGATCCCTCGTCGCATTAAAATTCTGTCTTGGAAGATTTGTTATCTAGGAAGCAGCCAAAATGACGTCGGAAAATACAGGTATTACTGTTGAAGATGCCCCCTCCACTTTCAAATGGTTTGTTTGGCAGCATTTTGGGTTCCCGGCAAAAATGACAAATGGCAAAAAAGTAAGTGATGAGACACAGACAATATGCAGACTGTGACGGTGCCACATTCAGTGCTCTGTCATCTCCTGCCCCAGCGTACTATCTCTCTCTTTCTCTCTCTCTCTCTCTCTCTCTCTCTCTCTTTCTCCAGTTTCCCCGTGTTGTGGGTGCCGGGTGTGCACCCCTTGGCGCAAACAATGCCATAGAGCGCGGCTAATATGAGCACAACACAGACATTTCCAGCAGCACCACAGCTCAGTACTCAAATCAACAACTGCACCTGCCAACAAAACACCAACAAACCACGCAACACTGACAAACACATTCACAACTTCCACAGTCAAGAGCCCCATTTGATTTTAGAAAAGGGAGAACTATATATTTTCATTTATTTTGTTTTAACTTTTATAACATTTTATTTTAGTTTCAATTTGTAGAGGAAGAAGTTCGTTAAAAGTTTACGCTTACAGAGTTAACTCAGTAAAATAAGTCTGTTGTCCATTCATATAATTTGTAATTTAGTTTTCTTCAAATCTCATCTCGATCTCGTGAACCCAATCTTGTATTTCATCTCTTGAGCTGAGTGTCTCGTCACACCCCTAGTGTATAAACACCTGAAATTAAGTAGCAGTGTGTTATCATTACTGTAAGAATGAGCTGTTTATGTTTGTGCAAACCGGCCAGGTTGCCTTGAAAGTGTGAATACATTTAATGTTTTTTGTGACTTCAGTGGCTGCCTTTGGTTCTCTTACACCAGGGTTAGGCAACCCACTGTGCCTGGATTTTAAGTCCCTCTGCAGTGGCTCCCTACAGCTCTCACTAAATCAGTGAAATAATGAAACACACATGGAAATTAGTAATACTTCTTTAACTTTGCTTTAATTTTTTTTCAACATTCTAACATTTGAAAGATATGTAATGGAAAGAACAAAATCACTTTGCCACCTAAAATGCATTACATTATGCAAAGCTATTATTTATAGCTATTAAAGGTTAAAGGTTAACTTGCTTAAGCGACCCCGTAGGGAAATTCCATTACTGTATTTAACCCATCTTAGCATAGATACAGTACTGTCATTAGCATTAGCAATTAGCATGTAGCACACATTAGGGCCAGTGAGCTGCTGTTAAAGGTGCTTGGGGACTAATTCTTGGTCTTCATCAGCTCCATGATCACAGGCACTGACGGGAACAAATCTATATGTACCTGGTTTTTAAACAGACTAGTATAACTTCTGGATCTTTGCTGGTTTTGACATCAACCCCCATTCAGCATTGACATGGAATAATCAAAGTCTGATTTTTACTCAAATATACTGACATTATTCTGAAGTTGTGATGTGTGTGGGAGGCTCACTGTTTATGGATAACTGAAATATATTCATGACTGCGGCTGTCATGCATGTCACCCATCTCTTTTCTGCAGAATTTGGATTTACTTTTTCAGTCATTATTCATGCTATAGTGTGACGTGAACCTCCCGAATTTCCACAAAAAAACTCAATAGTATTCAACCAGAAAATAGGCTGAAATCACTGCAAATCACAGGGATGGTGATTCATACCAGTCTCACATTATCATTATCACAGAACCTTTGTGTTTGCTGAAACAGGCTAGGTCATTTGCGGTGAAGTTTTTTCTTCACAAATTACAGACATGGTCGATTCACACAGCATTAAGATTGTATTGACGACCTCTGAAATTACTACAAATTACCAGAGCTCCACATGGAATACCTGTCCCATGCTAATAGGGCTTATGTGGTATTTATTCTCTAAGTACACTGCCAGTTTTTGTTTTGTTTTTAACACAAATAACAAATAAAATTAATAATCCATTAAAGATAACACAAATGTCCCAAAGTGCTTTCCTTATGAGTTCTATAATGTTATTAATAGACCAGAGGAGTGTCATGGATTAAAATATAAACACTGAAGACATAGAAAGTTATGTTATTTAATAATTATGTGGCAGAACATAAAAAAAAGTACATTCACTTTTCACATTCACTATATTGGCTGTGGTACCTGTAATACAAAGGGCCCTAATATTTTTGGGGCTCAAGACAGACAGACATTTGAGATCAGGGCTGTTCATGTGGTAGCAAGCTAGCATGCATCTAAAAAAATGTATTAAAAAAAAAATAAATAAATACATATATATATATATATATATATATATATATGTGTGTGTGTGTGTGTGTGTGTGTGTGTATGTATATATGTTTTTTTTCTGCTTCACTGATCTCACTATATTTCTATCTATATTGTGAAGCATCATCATTTGAATTTATTTATTTTTTTCTCTTTCAGTCTTTCTTGTTTTCATTGTATATGTGAAATTTCAATAAAGTGTGCACAAAAAGCTTCGGCTTCAGCCCACAGCCTTTTCAGTCTATTTACGTATTGTATATCTGCTTCTGTTACCAATTGTTCTGTTTTATTTTTGACCGAAATGAATAAATGCAAACAAACAAACAAACAGGTGTTAATTAAACGTGCAAATGATTTTGCGCTGATGATTCGGTTTTTGCAAATGAACTCTTCATATGACTCAATGGGTAATACAACTATAAACAACTATAAACAATTTGGTACAAATTGAACCAATAGTTTTACCACTAAAGTGTTGACGAAGAAACTAGACCCAAAACAATACCCCTTTCCTCCCCTTTTGGGTAATAAATTGAAAAAAGTAATTATAATATTGCTATATGTTGACTCATTCAGAACATGGAAGACTCTTAGGAACAGCTGGCACAGAACTGCAGCAGCATTAATGTCAAATGGTCTAGTGTCAGAGATGCAAAACATCATTTGAATGTGCAGTATTCACATGGGGAAAGAGAATCTACTGCATGTGTCAGAAGATGTCAGAACTAAAATGATTTCATCAATCATCTGTGATTTCAAGTCCAGTGATTGAGTCTGAGTCACTGAAAGCTGAGAAGAAGCACAGCGCTGTCGGGTTTGTTATGTGGGTGAAAACCCTCAGGACACAATTCATCTCAGCAAATATGCCTCTGGGAAATTACTGTGTTTCCAGTGTTTTAACAGGTTATGGAACATTCCCTGCACTTTGTGTGGTATTGTAGTGCTTACAGGTTATTCTAGTGAACGAATGAACACGACATAATTGTTCGACCACCAGTGATTGTCTATAGGATTTTAGTGTCGCCTTTCAGTTTGAACTTTTGATATTTTGTTTGTGAAATATCAACTGCGCAAAGGTTTTATGATACTTATTTGTTTTATGTAGCATTAATTTAAGTATACTTTATTTCTTTATGATATTTCTAATGCAAACATTTCATAGATCTGGTCTTAGAATTTTGTACACAAGAAAAACACATTTTCAACTATTGACTTTTTTTTTGGTCACACTGGTCATATAATTCTCCCCAAAACTGTACAATATGCAGCTAAACCGAAGTGTTTGTCAGACACACCCTCTAACAACACTAACATATTTTAAGTAAGATCAGGCTGCTCCTTAAACCAGATAGATAGATAGATAGATAGATTAGATTATTCATCCCCTCAGGGAAATTCAGTTGTCACATCGCTCACACCACATAATAGATGAATAAATAAATATGTAAAAAGGTTATGGATAAAACTGAGCTAACGTGCTAAAAAAAACCAGCTTAAATTATATTCTCCTGTGTCCTCTGTAAGGAACAAAAGTTTCAGAGTTTTACTTAATAATTATATACATTGTAAATGACATTCCATAAAAAAATAAGTTCTGAATAAATAAAAAAAAAATTAAAATGCATTTGAAAAACAATTTGAATTGTGCAGTTTCCAATCAAGATAATTGTTTAATTTAAAAAGGCTAAACCTTTCATTTTCTTGGGTGTCAGGAGGAAATAATGTTAAAGCAAATATAGTTCCATGCACCACATTCATCATATGAATTTGAACAATCACTGGCTCAAAATTAATTTTGGAATAACTAAGATTGATGACTGTGGTTAAAATGATTACAATTGATAAAAGATTAAAGGTAGGGTAGGAGATCTTAGAAAACAGGTCCTGCAAGCTATATTATGAAAGTATACACAGCCATGCCTCTTCGTCAAAACCACGCCTTCAAAAATATATCAACACGCTGCTGTCTGGAGCGATGACTGAGGTTCACGAGAACTCAACGTCAATTATCGTAAATAACAAAACAATAAGCAACATTTATCAGTTTGTGTCACATGAATGATGGTAATATTGATAATACAACTGAAAGTATTTTTTTTGTTTGTTTTTGTTTGTATGTACAGTATAATATTGTATTAGGATGTATTGATTGCTGTATTTATACCTTATAAAACATGAATTTGTATATATAGGCTACTTAACACACTTAATTGAACCAAACGTAAGCGGGGGTGGGAGTTAATAAGCTAGTCTTCTTCCCACTCCTTTTCAAGGTACATTTAATAATGTAAATATGAAATAATATAACTTGTAATTGGAAACTGTTGTTGTAAATGCTTTAAATGTAACTGTAGAGATCAGTTTTCTTTTACCGAATTGGAGTATATTGTATGGAAATTGTACAACACATTCTACTTTTTCAATTTTTGTTTTGTTGTTTGTTTTTTATTTTTATTTTTGCTTTTTTTATTTAATTTTTTTAATTATTATTTCATGTGTCTCGAAATAAACAATATTAAATTAATTAATTAATTAAATAAAGCTTAGCTAACAAAAGGTTTAGAAGCATGAAATAAAGATTATGTGAAAACTAATGGGTAAGGACAATAGCTTATGGTGTTACACCAGCAGTTTACACACAGTGTTGGTAACTTAGCAAAACCTGCTGGAACATTATGTTTGGTCAATATCTTTAATTTTCTCACTGACGGGTGAATATGATACTCATAAATGATTAATATGTCCAAATATTATATAATCATAACAGTATCATCTTACCTATTGAGTAGAAACATGGTCACCTTGGCATCAGTTTCGAGCCACTTTTCCTTTTTCAGTTGACGCCAGCGCCTGAAAGCCGTAGCGAATTACCACCCTTGTCCTCTTCGATCAGCTTCTTCGTGGTCGTAGCTTTTTCAACCACACTTTTTACTTTGGTTTCGCTGCCGGTTGTCATCTTTTCCACCATAGCTGTTTATGTGAATGTGCAGAAGGGCGAGGGAAGGGTGGGAGGAGAGCATTGGGGGGTATGGGGTGGACGTATTAGCAAATCAATCATTGTAGGGATGATCAGTACAATGATTGGCCAGAATTTTCCTCTGGTTCCATCCTCTAGACTGGACTAAAACATTTAGGGTTTTTTTTTTTCAGACATTCTATTTCAGTGCGTGCTATGGGATCGTGAAGATGTTTTCAAGCAATATGGTAAAAAAAAAAAAAAAGTTCCAAAAACACTTCTCCTACCCCATCTTTAATACAGTATTTTTGTTAAAACCCCAAGAATTAAAGCTGAAAGTCCACTCTACAATCACATCATGATTGCTTCATTTCAGATCCACTGTGATGGTGCACAGAGGCCATTGTCCAAACACTTCAGGACCTGACTGAATATTCTGATCTTATAGAACCAGGCTTTAATGTGTCCGTGGTGTGATAAAGGTTCTGTCCCTGGAAAACCATGGAGACATTCCTGGTGAAACATACTAATGGCTTTAGACAGCATGTGGGCTTCAGTCAATGAGGCTTAAAGCATTTTACTTTAAATTATAACCGCATACACACATATAGTATATGAGCACACATATACACACACAAAAAGGGTATTTCTGATTTTTGCCACAGGCAGCGCTGTCTGTCCACTAACTTTAGTCACGGTGCACTTGAAAGCAACACATTCTGCCTCAAACCAAAGGCCTAGATTAACAGTGTGAAGCCAGGAAACCTGTGTGTGTGTTCCTGTTTGTCTGCTTACCACATATTCAGCTTAGGTCTCACTTCCTGCCTCCTAATGCTGTTATTTTACTTAGTCTCTTATGACTCTTGTATTTATAGAGTTCAGTTAATTTAGGAACTGCTCCAGAAAGTTCAATGCAATATGTAGTGTAATGAGCATTTCTAAAGAGCTGCGTTTCTGATGTCCCCTGGGTGGTTTGTGTGTGTGTGTTTGTTTGTGTCAGAGATGTTATATGTATGTGTTAACACATCCTGACAAAGTGCTTATTTGAAAGTATCGTTCTTTAAAGCGGGAGTTGACTGGGGTCCCAGCCAGCTTCCTCTCTTGAACATCAACTGAATGAAAAGTGTTACTGGAGAAGCTAAACCTGGCACTTTGCCCAGACCTAATATTCTTGGATATCACTGTGTTTATCAGACGGCTCAAAGTGAAACTATTTATACCTTCTTGTCTGGGTCTTATAAGAAGCGCTTTCAGAGGGGACAGTTCATTCATAGCGCTGTAAGCAATACTGAAAGAGAGGAAAAGAGGGCACCGGGATTTGATCCAGCACCACTGAGGGAATTGCATATGACTTTGGATTCAGAGGTATTTGAAAATCACTGTATAAAGAAAAAAAAATAGTGTTTAGAGCAGGCAAGTGAGGTAAGAATTCGACACAAGATTGGACTATAAATGTCCTGTTAGCTCAGATAAATACGGAAGCTGCAAAAAGTAAAGCATCAGGCTAAACTGAATCGCATGTCAAAGTGTTTACTGTCACTTCTGAAATGTATGAGCAATGCAGAATCTGTTAGGCTTGTTGGAAAGCAGAGGAGAAATTTAATGTGTTTACCGGTGATGCATTTTAATATCAGATTTAGGTGTAATCCAGCTTAATCATATCCATTGTAGTCACATTCAGGACACAAGATGCATGTTAAAGCCAGGTGGAATTGTGGGATTTATGGCAAGGAAAGAAGGCCGCCCTCATGATGTTTGAGAGCAGAGAAAAGATGCCAAAGCTTATATAGCTCATCACTGTCTCTGATGAGAACTGGGCAGTGTTAGATTAAACTGGTTTATTTGCTGATATGGAAATGATAACCAAGACAGTAGAGAGTCTGCAGAGATGCACTGTTATATCAGCTGAACATCAGTAACTGCCAATAAGGGCTTAGATGGCACTGGGTATTGACAAATGTAATATCATTTCGCCAATGTCTGTTTTTATCTGTTGTGTTGTATTAAAGGTTCTTTCATAAACCTATATGATTGGATTTGTCCTTGTTCAAACTTCGCTAAAATATCAGTTTTTCCACAATGAGGAATTATTTGTTTTCTTGCTATAAAACAGAATAAGTAAAAAACGAACAAACACCAAATACCAGCACAAGTCATGGCCACATTATACTTAAAATATCACTAGTGGCATTAAGTCCATAAATAACAAGGATTATGATCGAACTCAGAATTTTAGTCTGAATTAATTGTATCCCTGAACGGCGTTTCTGGGATGTAATATGTTTGGTTCAACCGCTACCACTGGATGTTTTTTGTGTTAACACGATAACATGACAGACATTGGTTTTTGAAATTCCATGTTTTCCATATCGATGAATATCGTGGAGAGAAAGAACTAATTCGATTTTGGATGATGGATCAAAAGTTTAAAATCATTAAGCACTCTTTTCATCTCTAGAACTATTGTCTAATTGACTTCAAATCCAGTTCAAATAAAAGGTCATGATCTGGGGATCGCTCACGTCATGATGTCAAAGCTGTCTTTGGATTGGGAGCGTTTGGAGATGTACCCCTAGTACAACGACATAAGCGTCATCTGATAAAGATGATCTGAACCACTTTGATTCATCATCTTTACCACTTCATTTTTGAGGCTGAACAACACATTGAAGTTTTTTTAAAATAATTTCTAATATGCACATGAAGTAGAAATAATGCGCACTTCCTTACAAACTGTCGTAACATTTGCTTGTAATGAAAGACAGAATCCACTTTAATCATTAATCCAAAATAGATGAGGCTGTTTAAGTAATCGTCTCCAAAGGCAGTTTGTGTCAGTTTCATACGATCCCACTGTAACAAAAGCACAGTCAGTCTGTTTCCCCATCGACTTAAGGTGCCTGAGCTTTATAGAAGTTCCCGAGATCGTAATTGAGGGCTGGCAGCAGCAAGCCCACGCTCGATCGATGGCATTTCACTCCCAGCGGGCTTTCTAGATATGACTGGCCTGTCTGAAAGGGCCTGACCCCGAGGGAGACCACTCAAGAGGACTAGAAAGGACTGACAGGCAGGACACACAAAGCAAGAGTGAAGCACCTGTTCTTTATATATATATATATATATATATATATATATATATAATATGTAAGCACACATGGCTACTGTTCTAATTCAGTCCATCACAGACTCACACACAGCGTAGTGCTGCATTACACTTGTGCTTACGGCCATTGAAGCGTACTTTCCCTCTCTGTCATTGTCCTTTTTGGTCTTCTTATACTTCTTCTCTCACTACACACTCAGTAGGAGGTGAGTGGCATGGCCTGGAGATAAGACTGCTATCAGAGCTTCATCTGGGAGGGCTGCACTCTCATCTGTCATAGCGGCCTTTTTCTTCTATCAGCTTCATCAACTCTTCCTCTGTCTGCTCTCTCCCTCTTCTTCCTGTCTTTCTCCTTCATATCTGACCCTCTTAAGTAGAGATTTGGAAGTAACTGCAATTATTTTCATTGGGGAGAACGGCACTAAAGATCAGAACCATGAATAGCATACAAAACACTACATGGTATCAGCTCTACTTGATTCTACTCCGATACCAGGAACTATTTCTTGAAAGTGTTTCCATACAGATATTATCGTACCTGGGCGTCATCATGAGGCAACGTCAATCTCACGCTGACATTTTGTTCAACAGCCACCAAAGTCAGAAATATCTCGACTTCACCGACCGACCACGGTGTAGTTTTGAGGAATGCCATCATTGCATTGCATATTGAAATGTAACTTACCGCTGTTTACTGTAACCACAGTCTCTTGAAGACAGCCTCGCTAGTCAATCCTATTTTTGACTGCAGTTCCACCAGAATTCCACTGAGGGAAATCAATAGAGTGTAAAATAAATGGGAGCTATGGACCTAGACAGCTAAAATTGTCTATTTCACGTAACTGTTGCTGAGATCACTCACATTTAAATGTAGTTTTTGAGAGTTCAATATGGGTTTGGAAGTTAAAAATATACTGAGCAAGTACATATGTCCCTTTGATTTCTTACAGGTTGAGTTCTTGTTGTCCACAACGCGCTAACATTCTGCTAATGACCGCTAGTCGACCGGCGAGAGGACGGATTACGACCAGAGATACCGCTTGACGGCTGGCTCCATACCAAGCCACGATCCCATTTAGAAAAACTTTTTTTTTTAAATTTAAAAAACTCTCTAGCATATGTAGCTGTGGCTCTGCTTCAAGACAAGAGGCCTTGTTGCTGTGAAGCAGTATCTCCGGCTGTAAATTCTGTGTAACATCATCTACATTTTAAATCCCTTTTTTAAGCAAATATGTGACTCTAAAAATGTAAAACTCAGCTCTGGGTATTTTCTCTACAACCTCTTTCAAAAACAAGATTCAAATTACGAGACAAAAAATTATATCCTGAGATAGGGGAACTTTTTGCAGTATACAGTAGCTCCATAGGACTCCATTCATTCTGCACTGTGGGAAAACAATGGAACTGCAACCAAACGGGACCCAGAAATTCACTGCGAGTGGCACTTCTGTCTATATTAGACATTCTGTGCTGTAACTCCGAATCTAGGTTTTTTTTTTGTTTTTTGTTTTTTTTTTTTAAATGGTGGGTCTCACGTCGATAACACATTGACACAGAGACATCTCCACCAGTGCTGCTGACATGTTATAGGACCGCTTGGAACCTCAGTGGAGTACATACCAAAAATATAGGCCCGGGTACCATGGAAACAGGTCCTTTTTTATAGTGGAAACGCCCCAAAGCAAGTAGAATGTGGTAGAAGTGGTCCTAATGGGAACACTGCTCTTGAGGCCTTTTTCTTATATCTGCTTCATCAACTCTTCCTCTGTCTACTTTCTCCCTCTTCTTCCTCAGTTTCTCCTTCATATCTGACCCTCTTAAGTAGAGATTTGGAAGTAACAATGCAATTATTTTCATTGTGAGGGACAGCATTAAAGTTCAGAGCCATGAATAGCATGTAAAACAGTCACATGGCACATAAAATCCAGTGAATACCGAAGTTGATGAACTCCATTAGAGCCCAAAAAAAAAGCAACCATGTGATTGATCACATGGTTTATTTTGCTTTTTTTTTTTTAAAAATGTAATATATGGATTAAAGATACTCCATCTCCTGAAATGTAAGGAAAGGAGCAATTTAAATATTTTGCTGGTGATTTTCCATTGCACTCTACATGTAGCCCATTATATAGAAAACTTTATATTGTGTAATTATAAAAATAATACTTCATATATGCAGCTAGTATATGAAGTATAATCATGGCATTTGACGTGTGTATCTTAAACTGATCTGACTGCACATGATGCTACTGAATTTAAAAACTCTTAAGTGATTGTGTTTCTGTGTGTAGATGCTTTCAGTGATTGCTTTTTAAATGAATCGGCCTTATTAAAAGTTGTATTTATCTTAAGACATTATGTACATATGTAATCATATTAAGATGTTTTATCTCATGGCAAACTTGCATTCATGAGATTAAATAAATATTTTAGATACAAAAACATTCCAAGGCATATCTGTAAAATAGATCCAGTATAATGGAAGGATGAATAACATTTAAAAATTTTTACCAAAGTGTATTGAACTGTTAAAAAATAAATAAATAAATTACTGAGAAACCGAAGTTTAAGCAGGTACTTAAATTTCCATGAGAGAAGTAATTTCCAGCATTTCTATTTAGCAGTCATATTGATATACTGTGTGGCCACAAATTGCAGATTTATTTTATATCCCCAGGAGAATCACTGCTAGATTTGGTGCTTGTATATCACCCTTTGGTCAGATTCATTCCAAAATTGATTTTTGTCTTTTTTTCCCTTGAGTTCACCTCTTGAAGCTTTAATTTAGCAGAAATTATGCTCACTTGGGGTAGTTTTTAACCTTTTTTTTTTTTTTTTTACAAAGACATGATGACCTTAATGGGATAAAGAAATGCCTTTTTAAATAGATTCTGATATAATGAATATTTAACTCATGAATGATTGGCTAATTCTAGCTCTGGAGGTGGAAAAGAAAGTTATTTGTTTCTGTCTTTTTCTTGTTGAAAGCGTTAATTCTCTGATTTAATACATGATCACATTGTACAGTTAATGGTTAATTCGCTCTCGTTTGCAGTTGATGGAAACATACTTAATTCAGTTTTATTTTGTTTGATGTTTCAGAACATATCCTTTAAAGTCTGTATGAATATAAGTACATTTTAGTACATTTTATAATTTTGTGGAATCAAATCTTAATGTATTTCTTATTTCACCCTCGTCTTAAAATTGTATTTGAATTTTTAATCAATGTGAAGCACTTTGGGCTACAGTTTTTGTATGAAAGGTGCTATATAAATAAAGTTTAGTATTATTATTTTGCCCTTGAAAGCAGTTTTAAATGTAGGTGAAGAGGTCAAATTTCCTTCGTTCATAGTCAACAGGCAACTTTGGTGACGGTGCAACAAAAGAGGAGATATCAACTGCTGGTTATCGTTGTCCTACCTGTGTCTTATCATACATTAGGCTTCATAGAGTGTTAAGCTTTGATGGAGCTCTGGAAGAAGTATTAGTTTGATATAAGGTTCTGGTCCAGGAGAAGCATTGTGGTGTAAGATCCCACAGAGCTGGCTGTAAGAGATGATTAATACACTCTTTGATGTCTTAGTGGCAGAAAAGACTGGCAGAAATAATCCGTTTACAATAGCTCTGACGTGTGTGCTTCTGTGTGTGTGTGTGTGTGTGTGTGTGTGTCCATTCCAGTGGAGTTCATGAAATTGGACCTCGCCTCTTTGCAATCTGTTCGTCAGTTCGTCCAGAGCTTCAAGGAGCGGGACCTGCCGCTGAACATTCTGGTCAATAATGGTAAGTGTTAGAAAGGAACGTATAGGTATGTTTACTAAGAGGTCCATTCAATAGCTTCAGCATCACAGGGAATATACATTTGGAGAAAGCACCAAAATGTGTTTTACTGTATTTGTGTGTTTGAAGCCGGCGTCATGCTGGTTCCTGAGAGTCGCACCGAGGATGGATTTGAGCAGCACTTTGGGGTGAACTACTTGGGTCACTTCTTGTTGACTTGGCTGCTCCTGGACACCCTGAAGCACTCTGGGAAATGTGGTTACTTCTCCCGAGTAGTCAGCGTGTCCTCCTCGGCCCATCGCGTTGGTGAAATCACACTAAATGACCTAAATGGCTGGTAGGCTCACACAGATACACATGCATTTAAAAGCATACACAGTGCATGTAGAGAAAAAACATTTTTTTGCCAAATACTCAACAAATATGATGTGCAGAAATAATTTCCCTGGTTTTCTCTCTGCTGGCAGCATCACAAGTGTTTCATTTTCCGTTGGCATTATTGCACAGCTTCTGTCACCAGGTGTTGCCCCAGCTTGCAGCTCTGCTGTCCACATGTATTAGCAGGCTGAATATCTTCATTGTACTCCCTGCTTAGAACTCAAAACCTGCAAAATAGTAGCATATTTACCATAATCCAGTAGGCTTTTAGTCAAAATGTTCTTCTCTGCCATGATAGCTGGTAGAACTGTAATGATGCCTTCAAGGATCTCATGCTGTTTTGACATATTACTGATATCAGACTTTAGAGGTCTTGAAAATCAGCCAACTGACAGAGCAATGCAGATAATGGTAACATAGACTTTACTTTTCTCACAATATTCTGACTGTCTGTCTTGCTTTCTGTCTTTTTAGCCAGTATTATTCAGCCCATGCTGCCTATTGTCGCAGTAAACTAGCCCAGCTGTTATTCAGCTCCCACCTCCACCAGTTGCTGCAGCATGGAGGCTTCCCTGTGACTTCCTGTGCGGTGGATCCTGGCATGGTGGATACCGGTCTGTATTGCAACCTCTGGACACCGCTTCGTTTGGCACAGAGCATCATCGCCCACCTTCTTTTCAGGGTATGATGCTTCCTCTGACAACAAACTCCTTTGTTCACATAAAGAAGGTGTTATTCAGACATTTCAGCTACAGTATGTGTTGGAATTTTAACTTCAGATCTTGAGATCATTGTGACCATGTATCAGGAGCAGGTTTTATATGGATGTCCAAACATGGGAAATCACCATAAACAAAAACAAATTTTAGAATGTTTTCTTACTTCCCATGCAACAGTAAATACATCAGACTCAAGTTATAAGTGATAAGCTTGCAAGATTTAGGTTCAGATCAACATAATTACAAAGGTAAGTTCATGTCCTTCAGCTCAAGAAGAAAATGAAGAAACATTAAAAATGTAATCTGTGAATTATTTATAGAGGAGATGTAAATTTTAATGTAACCGCTATTGACTCAGGTGTTGATGTAGATTTATGGGATTTTCTGTTATCGCTCAGTCCTGCAGCAGTGAGTTGAATCATCCGCTGCAGGTTCTTTTATGATTGGTTAGAATGAAGTCAAGAGGTCCATGATGACCTCCATGATGTTCTTTCTAATCACCCAGCCAGGGAGAACAATGTGGGGTTTTTTGGCTTTTTTTATTTTATTGCCACCACAGATGAGAGTGAGGATGGTATTCAGTTGGTTCTAATCTGCAACTTTACTGTTAGATTAATCTCAAAATTGCACACTGACACTTCCAGCCTTCAATGGGTTAGAAATATAAAAGTATAATATAGTTTAGTATAGATTTTCTTATAGTAACTGCCTCAAAAATACTTACTTGTTGCGACTTGTGAGTTATTTTAGTACATGTTTAAGTCCCACTTGCGGACACTTGTTGCCTCTGCATGTTCTGTGTATTAGCAATTATGTAAAATTTTACTAATATCTTAAACAGAAGCAATTAAGTCCAATATATACTTTCCATAACTCTGCAAAACAAAGATAAAACACATGTAGTCGTGCAGTTAATCTGCATCTAAAGTGCTACTAAAAATCATTGCAAGCTGTTCTGTTCACTATTACATTATGAAACATTTCTTGCATTGCTCAAAGCGCTGGCCAGAGGCTGCTGTTAATGTCCCTGGGATTTAATGGAAGAAGACATGAGCGTGCGTGTTTGAGACTGAAAACTGCAGTTGTCACGGGCATTTACCTCCAAGCACAACCTTTGGGCTGTTTTTTCCTCACAAATACCATCACATTACTCACACAACTCATTCATGGAATGATTAACACGCAAACACCCACATACACAAATGCATAATCTGAAATTCTTGCTTGTTACAGTGCCTTTTGCTGTGAGCAGGTTCTTTACAATAATTCAGGTGTGGTGCCACTGGCTCGGTTAAAGGGTGGAAGTAAGAATTAGTCGCTAGGTCAATGTAAAATATAGTTATTGACTCTAGAAATAGTCTAAATACCCACAATGGCAATTGCTGAATAATTTCTGTGTTGAACTCTCTTAAAGGGATAGTTCACTATTTTTCACACGAATCTGTGGGATCAGTGTCTTTACTCTGGTGTACCCACAGTGACTTTGAATGGGTGAATGAGAGGCTAATGTAAAGCGCTTTGAGCAAAGGTGGAAAAGCGCTATATAAATGCAGTCTATTTATATATAAATGCAGTCCATTTACTTACCCCCAACAGTGTCCTCTGAGCAGAGTTCTGGTCTGGTTTTGGTCAAAGCAAAAGTAGTCCCGGCAGGTTTCCTGGGGTCAAAAAAATAAAACGAGTGTCTTCTCAAAACAGTTTGTGTTCGAATGAGTGATTTATTTGCACAACAAACTTACACCTCGTAATTGCTTGGAGCTACTTTCTCTCAATAGCGATCAATGGGCATTATCACTGCTAACAGCTGTGCGCCTTAGTAAACTACTTTCATCAGTTGTTTGACAGTGTTTACAGCTGCTACGTGCAGGCACACAGCTGTTAGCAGTGATGCACCCACAGTGACTTACCCCCCGACAAAGATGCTGATCCCATACAGATTCATGTGAAAAATACCAAACTATCTCTTTAAAGACATAAACAGCTGTCAGCAAACAAAAGCATATTCTGATCTATTGTTACATTACATTTAAACCTCTTATCCTATTAATGCATTAATGTAATTGAAGCAAAATACAGTTTCTCAGCTTCTCAGTGGCATCAGATTCAGAAGTTCTGTGGAGAACAAGGAAACGGTGTCATCATTTTATGCTTCCTTTCACCAATAAAAGCCATGTATTTTTACGAATAATGGATGTAGATGTTATGCTCAGTCAATACTGATTGAGTTTTCTCTGTTTAGATATAGTAACTTTTGAATTTACTCCTGGCTTTTTTGATGATTGTTAAATTAAATATGGTAAACCACCTTATTTTTGACTGAAAATTCAATAGAAAATTTAATAAGGAAAAGTTCACAGGATAACAAAATGAATGCTAATAAATCATTCAGGAAAGGTTTAATGTAGAGGAAAAATCACATGGAAGTCAGCATAAAAATAGTTGTAGGTTTTTAAGAGCAAATATGGTTTAACACAACAATTTAGGCCCGAAATAAAGAAATAAGGTGGTTTATTATTTTGTATCAGTTTAGTTAAATTCTATAAATTTATGTTACATATTTCCCTGAGGTTGTCAATTGTATTTTATTGATTAGAAAAGAAATAATAATTTTTAGTCATTGCTACTTCCCCTTCTTCCATAGATGCTAATATGCTGTATATTTTTCTTACTGTTGCTCTAAAAAAGCAGTAGCATGTTCTTAAAAATGTTGCAAAAATGCAGCAATAGAGTGGCAACATGTGAGATCGGTGAGCCTGTTGTCATGGAAACCTGTTTTCTTTTCTCGTGAAAAAAAAAAAAAAACATTGCAGGAAGTTATTTTTTTCACTCTGAAAACCTGAATGCGTTGTGTTTTGCCGACACGGTGGAAAAATAAAACCTTGCTAGCAAATAGTATTTAATTCTAAAAGTGACTTAAAATTCATGCTTGGAAATACGTCGAAGTAGTCCAGCACACACATACAAAAACACACACACACAACCTGTTTGACATACAAAACAAGTAAGTGCACTATTGATGCTCCCAGGATGTGATCCCATCTCTGCTCTGAAACCTGCTCCTGGTCTCACAGCTGACACCGAGATCATTGTTAAAACACATCAACACTAGCGCACACACACACACACACACACACCCTCAGTCTTCTTCTTCCTGACGCTAACATCCTGTGGCATCACCCCTCCTCCGGCATTCACACAAACACTCCGACGCGGTCTTTGTTTTTGCAGCGATAACTTGTTGTTGAACTTGTCATCCTGTTGTCACCCCGATTCCTCTTGATGTTTATGTATCTCGGGTTTTTCTGTGGTTTTAGAGTTATTCGTGTTTGTCCTCGTGTGTGAGCGTGAACGTTTGTGCGTCTTCCCCCAGACTCCTGCAGAGGGTGCTGCCACTGTGCTCTACGCCGCCCTGTCACCGGACCTGGAGGGCGATCACGGAGGAGGCTACTGGGCAACCGGGCGTAGGGAGATGACAACACCGGTGACCTTTGACCCCCAGCTGCAGCTCAGCCTATGGGACGCTACCCATCAGCTGCTGGGTCTGCAGTAGCACAGGCCTAAAGGAGGACTAACAGAACTCTCTCTATAGACGAAAGCATCAAATACAAATCTGGAGCAAACCAGCCACCCTCTCCTCTCCTCTCTTTCATCCCTTTTACTCTGTCTTTTTTCCTTCCATTCATACCTCATGTCGAGGTGTTTTGTTGTAGCACTGGATTGTGATTGGTCATTTGGAGTGTTAAGGCCTCCTGCCAAAGAAGGGCTACAGGGAATAGAAGAGGTTTTTTTCTTTCACTGTGAGCAAGAAAAAAAAACATGCATTCCACATAAGCAATTGAGGCTTAGACCAATAAGTAAATTTGTTGTCACCAGTTTCTGATACTGGTCTCGACTTCAGCTGTCCGACCAGGGAAATCAATCACAAGCTGCGACGACACCTGCCTCACTCTGCCTTAATGTCATTAGTTGGGATTTTATTACCTTAGAGCAAATTATGTGAAAACACAGCTGTAGGCAAATATTAAAAATTATTTTTTGGGGGGCAAAAAAAGTACAAAGGCTTCAAAAACTTGTTGGTTAAACCCTAGATCAGACACTGACATTCATGCATTGTGACAGTAATCTGATTTTTTTTTTTTTTTTGAAAGCTCAAGCCTCGCTGCGGCACGGCAACGTGATGTCACCAGTATGCTCTGATACATCACCATTTCCCAGATCGTCCTGACATCCCACCTATCTGACTGGGAGCACTTTATTACCTTTTTTCTGGTGTGCTTTTACTGGTTCAATACTGATAGTTGAAAGACGAGTTGTGTGAATTCTGCTGTTCTCCTGAGGAAGCCACCTCCTGTTTTCTCGCTCCACTGTTCTGCAACATGACAAAAGATGCTCATTTGGACTGAAAGCCTGGATTTGGGACGACACTGAAAGAAGGAACAATCCCCATTGCGAGATTCGAAGGGAGAAAGTTCTAATTCCCCCTTTAGACCAGAGTGGGTGAGACGTCCGGTTTTTGTTCAGGGGAGGAGGGGGTGGGGGGATTTTAATGCTGTTGTCTTTTTTTCTGAAGGATTTCCAGACGCTTCTGTTTGCTTTTGTCGCCTGTTTGCTCAGAAACAAAAAAAAAGGGAATGAGGAGGAACCAACTGGCACTTCAGTTTGTCCCTGTGTCCCTTTGTGATCTCTGGTAATCGCTTTTGCCGTCTGTGAGACGCATGTGTGTGTGTGTGCATTTTCTACACGAGTTCGCATTAACTCGGTTACAGATCCGATTCTTGGTGATGGAGAGCACAAACGGCAGTGGCGGAGGAGTGGAGACAGGAAGGACAGACAGGAGGAAAGCATCCTCTTTTAATTTTTCGGCATTCAAGCTGTGATCGGTTCGTTATTGCTGCTGCTGCTGCTCCTGCCGCTTCCTCATTTGGCGCTACTCCCAGTGCATTGTGGGATTGAGATTTCCCAGTGGTGAGAATCAAACTCCATCTGCTGAGCTGACACATGCACACACTCAGACACACTAGAAGCTGTATATTCAGGCACCGGCTTATCTAAACATGCACACGGCAAACAAACATGTTTCTCATGCAAAAAGACACGCGCACACACACACACACACACACACACACTCCACCATAATACCATCTCCACTGTGATTTACCATTTGGCTGTGAAGATGATGAAGTTTTATCTCTAACATGTATTTGCTAAAAATCCTTCCCCATAAGTAATTGCTGATGTGCATTTCATTACTTTGAATACCGCCACTGCACATCCAGCATTCATTAATATCTGCTGTATGTGAAGCAATAGTATCACTGTGGTAGCTAAATCAGCCAATAGCACAGAGCTAAACACTGAGGAAAGGAAGAGCGATTTCTAGTGTGAGGTCACACCAATGAAAACCAATACCAGCCATCTATCAGGAAATTGGTTTCCCTGTTTGCATGTGTAAAAAAAAAAAAAAAAGAACAGTTTGAAATAGAAATGGGTTAAGTATGAATGGTTACACCTAAAACTCACACTACAGGAGTTCAATCGAGGTTCCAATTCAAAATGTGGAACATTTTAAGGATGTACCCAATTAAGACTGAGCCTTCAGGCGACCTGTGGTTCAAGCAGATTCCCATAATGAGAGAGTCAAGTCTAATTAAAACCAAAACGACTGTGTTCAGGGGCTCCTCATCGATTCTCAATATAACAGCATCCAGGTTTACTGCACAGTGTTGAAAGATGCGATGTCAACGGCCAATAGCGGACCAGGTCATTATTAGTAGGGGGTAAAAACACACATTGTACACACATGGCTTTTGAGTCATTTCAGAAAATTTCACAAAGGGTTGTTCTCGTGAACGGCACAAAAAATAAAAATAATAAAATAAAATAAATAGAAGTGCCACTGTCAGCCCCATCCAACTCTGAAATCATGTCAGATTCCAATTATCCCATCCAAAATGCCTCATCGAGCAGGTTTATTTCACGACGACCAGAGAAGCATATTCTAAGGACGCTGATTCAATTAAAAAAAATATTTAAAGCTGCGTCTGACCTGGGTTGTAGAAAGTGCAACTGAATAAAATAGGACAAACGTCTCTCTACTTAAGGGTGTTTTTTTCTGATGTTGCAGATGTGCAGGAGTTAACTGAATGCCAGCAATATCTTATCAGTATTATTTCTTCTTCTTCTTCTTCTTAGTGTTGTCAAACTGGTTGGGAACTGTTTATTGCCTCAGTGCTTCCTAGTTTCTCTGTGTGGATCCCCTGAGGCTCCTCTAAGGACTAAATAACAGAATAACAAACAAACCAAACCCACTCCCACTTGAACGACTTGCGCTTGCTTCGCCTCTTCTCACAAACAACACCAGCTTAGTACTCGGCGGCACTCATCATAATAAAAAAAAGAATATGGGGAGGCTAAGTCACGCGCTTCTACTTCCGGTCCATGGGTGCTTAGCTAGCAAAAAAAATTGAATAGGAGTGAATGGAGCGAGTCAAGCTAAATTCCGTTTGACAAGTGCTCTGAAATTATCATGTGATAGCGGTTAATAAGACATATTTGATGTGGCATAGGCAGACCACCCGTTTTTGATTGGAAGCAAGTGTGACGTTAGGTTTTATGTGGGCTTAGTAAGAGACTACAATGCGTCGCGTCTGTAACGTCGCACTCTGCTCAGCTGTGGTGTGCAGTATGTGGTGACGTCACACGCGCGCCAGACGTGTAGTCCAAATTATTAACAGGTTTTACTCGCAAATGAATCAGTCGTTGGTTAACAGAAGCAGTTGAAACGCACATCAATAATTATCATTTATTAGGAGGTACAACGTATGTGTGATTCAAGTCACATGACAAACCGGATACGATTTTAGAAATTTATTTCACGTTGATTAATTTTCCGATCTCATGCCCCCCGCGAGCCTCCCGGAAGAGGGCGGAGACTTAAGCTCCCCATAAAGGTTAAGATCTCTTGTATGTTGTATCCCACGATCCAGTTGCTGTACAAACCTGAGTGGTGGGTGGGATTTGGGTGATCACTGACTTTTACACCCGAGCACAAGGTTTTCCAAAGACGAGGCGAGGGGAGTGCGAAGGTCCGTCTTGTTGTTCTTGTCGTGTCGGTGTGCAGAGCTAAATAATCAATGGTTACCTTGTTATGTATTTAGCGTATTCCTGAAGCATTCTGCACAGGCAGGACGACGCAGCGAACTGTTCTGAACTTGAATTGCAAATATAGAAAAAGAGCAAAGACAGCTCTATTAACTGTCTGTGATATTGTCTGTATGTGATTTACTTGTATAATCATCATTTTAAGGTGTCGTCACCACTGAACATGGACCAGTGGGGCTGTATGTAGACTCTAAATGCTCCTAAATAGCCATTCTTCTGACTGACATGGGATTACATTTATATTAAATGTTCTAGTCCCAAGTTCTGCAAATCCTAAATGTGTATATGTATAGGAAGAGAGACCATATAAAGATGTATACAGGGGTTTTACCAGATGAACTGAGTCCTTACTCTGGTAGCAGGTCCAGTGAAGAGACAACACGTGTTTTACAATCCTTTTACCCATAATGCATTAATCCTGACAACACCCCCGCTCCCCCATATCACCTGAAGTCCAGTGTAAAAACTCAGTCCATCTGGGCTACTGTAGATTTATGAAATGTGCAAAATGTTTTATTTTTCTTATTAATTTATTGCTGTCGAAAAACACATCTTATTGCTTTTGCCGTGCCTAACAAAATCTCCCTCATATGTGTAACTGTGAATTTTTCATGTAGAATTGAGCTTGTAGAAACTGTGAAGCCGTCTTGTCCTGTGTATTGCTGTAAGTTTTTATTTTTCTTTGCAGCGTGGAAGCATGAGTGTGTGTGTGTGTGAGTGTGTGTGTGTGTAGATAAGGGGAGTTCATGTCCATGTTTTTTGTCGATGGTTGTGACATTCCAGCAGCAGCCACCACCTTTTCTATTATCCAAAGCCTCTCAATAAACATATCATTGTGCCACTCTTTCTCTTCTGTCCTTTACGATGTGTGTGTGTGTGAGTGTGTGTGTGAGTGAGAAACTGTCAGCCTGATGACACGGCCTGAGACACCCAGCCTACAGCACAGTCTGAACTTTACAGACATTCTCAGATCTATGGGTGGAACACACACAAACATCTCATCAGACTCCAGTCATTTCACTGTGATCAGTTTAAGGCTAATTTTGTGCCCTTTTAAATATCAGATTATGCTGAACAAGTGTTAAATGTTAAATGTCTACTAATCACCTGCACACATTTACAGTTTTAAAAATTTTATATATATATACAGTGAGAGTAAAAAGTATTTGATCCCTTGCTGATTTTGTTGGTTTGCCCACTAATAAAGACATGATCATTCTATACTTTTAATGGTAGATGTATTCTAACATGAAGAGACAGATTATCAAAATGAAAATCCAGAAAATAACTTCAAAGAATTTATTTTAATTAATTTGTTTTTCATTGAGGGAAATAAGTATTTGATCCCTCTATCCGAAAGCACTTAATACTTGGTGGCAAAGCCTTTGTTTGCAAGCACAGCGGTCAAACGCTTGTTGTAGTTAACCACAAGGTGAGCACACATATCAGGGGGAATTTTGGCCCACTCTTCTTTGCAGATCCTCTCTAAATCATTAAGGTTGGTGGGCTGTCGCTTGGCAACTTGGACCTTCAGCTCTCTCCATAGATTTTCGATTGGATTGAGGTCCGGAGACTGGCTGGGCCACTCCATGACCTTAATATGGTTCTTCTTGAGCCAGTCCTTTGTTGCCTTTGCTGTATGCTTCGGGTCGTTGTCATGTTGGAAGACCCAGCCACGGCCCATTTTCAGCTTCCTAGCAGAGGGGAGGAGGTTGTCCCTCAGGACTGCTCGGTACATGGCTCCATCCATCTTCCCACTGATGCGGTGAAGTAGCCCTGTGCCTTTGGCAGAGAAACACCCCCAAAACATAATGTTTCCACCACCATGCTTGACGGTGGGCACAGTGTTCCTGGGATCATAGGCAGCATTTTTCTTCCTCCACACATGACGAGTAGAGTTTAGGCCAAATAGTTCAATTTTGGTCTTGTCTGACCACAGAACCTTCTCCCAATCACTTTGTGCATCTTTGAGGTGATCATTGGCATACTTTAGGCGAGCCACCACATGTGCCTTCTTAAGCAGGGGTACCTTTCGGGCACTGCAGGATTTTAATCCATTGCGGCGCAAAGTGTTGCCAATTGTTTTCCTGGTGACTGTGGTCCCAGCTGCCTTGAGGTCATTCACTAACTCCCGCTGTGTGGTTGCAGGCCGATTTCTCACTGTCCTCATGATCATTGCCACCCCACGAGGTGAAATCTTCTGTGGAGCACCAGACCGAGGTCTATTGATGGTCATGTTATACTCCTTAAATTTTCTCACAATTGCACCAATGGTTGTTACTTTAATATCCAGCATCTTGCTAATGTTTTTGTAGCCCATTTCAGATTTGTGCAGGTCAACAATCCTGTCTCTGAGGTCCTGAGAGAGTTCTTTAGTCTTACCCATGCTGGAGAGTTTGGAATCTGTCTGATTGTCTGATTCTGTGAACAGGTGTCTTTTATACAGGTGATTATTTAGAACAGGTGTCTTCAATTCAGGTAACAAGTTGATTGGGAGTGTGTAACTGGTCTGTGAAAGCCAGAACTCCTAATGCATACTAGAGGATCAAATACTTATTTCCCTCAATGAAATACAAATAAATTCATATATATTCCTTCAAGTTATTTTCTTGATTTTCGTTTTGATATTCTGTCTCTTCATGTTAGAATACATCTACCATTAAAAGTATAGATTGATCATGTCTTTATTAGTGGGCAAACCAACAAAATCAGCAAGGGATCAAATACTTTTTACTCTCACTGTATATATACATATATATATATATATATATATATATATATATATATATATATATATATATATATATATATATATATATATATATAAATCACACATCTGGACAGAAGCAGCATGAAGTCCAATTTATGATCTCCCGAGCCTAAATTCCTACTTCCTCGCATATTTGGCTAAATTGTGATGATGCACATCATCTTCTTTAAAGGGGTTTTACAGTTGTGGTCATAAGCTGGCATACCCTAGCAGAATGTATTATTCTTTGGTCAATTTTCAAAGAATATGAATGATAACACAACATGTTTCTTTTATTTGTGGCTAGTGGTTTAATAAAGCCATTTATTACAATGGTCTACATTTTATTTTTTAGAAAGGATCCATTTCAGACATTACATCTTATATACTTTAATAAGATGAATCATAAAACAAATGACAAAAGTGCTGGTTATCTTGTGTTTTTAATATAGATGGTGTGTTATTCCACATATATGCTGGTTTATGTATACAATGGATTAGTAAATATTCCACTAGAAAGAACCTGTAAAGTGAATGGATCATAATGTGCAGACAATGTTTTGAAGTAGATCTGAGACCAATATTCCTTTGGACTAAAACCTATTCTCTTACTAATTCTTTCACATTTTGACCCAAGACTTATCTTGGAAACTTGAGCCAACCAAATTTGGGTTTTCTTGCATGAACTGCATTTGACACCTCCCCAAAGTGGATCGATGACACTCAGGTCATATGTATACTGTATATATATATATATATATATATATATATATATATATATATATATATATATATATATATATATATATATACACATACATGTCCTTGACCAAGTAAACTTTAAAATGCCCCATCATGTCTATTGCACTATAAACAACCCCAGATCATAAAACTGCCCCCACAGACTTGTACTGTAGTCACTAGGCATGATGGGTATTAATTTCATCTACCTTTTTTCATCACTCAATCTGGACTCATCAGCCCACATGACCCTTTTCCACTGAAATACAGTGTCTGTCATAATAAACTGATGGTTGTTTCAGAAATAAGAAGGTACACACTGCATAGGTTGCAGTTAAATAATTTAAACACATTAATCACAACAGTAATTATACAATAGAAGTTCCTAAGGCGCGATGCTGACTTTTTTTTTTTCTCCTTTTGGCTGAGATATTGATAATGATGTGTGACTTAATGCAAAAACATCCCTAGTGTATAAATACCTTGACACCATTTCACGCTGTTATGTAAAACTGAACAATTATCAATAACATATTTAACCCCCTGTATGTCTGAAAATACATGTAAACAGCATTAATATGGGATAGATGTAAGGGGAGTCCACAGTGGGGTGTAGAATTCTTTGCTTCTGCCTGTCAACTTAAATTACAATCCACTTAAAAGTAAATGTAGAATTGTTTCTTATTCTATTAATGAGGACACATTCTATTACATAAAGTACTGGCTTGAGATCAGTAACTCTGGACACACTATCTGATGACATGAAGACCTTGGGACACTTCTGTTTGCCTTTAGGGACCCTCTACTTACTACCACGTAGGTGTGATGTTTATAACTTTAGAAGAGGTCTAAAAATAATGTCATGTTGACGATAAAGACATGCCCTAATCACAGTTTGGCTCAAAATGGCAACATTGAAATTTCTCAATGTACATTCAAATGGTGTGAACTATACGTATGTACTCCTAATCATCTAAGAAAATGAGCTAAACTTATTTTTACTTTGGATAATCCCTTTAAGACATGTTAGATGTAGAAAAAAATAATAATTTGACAACTGGCATAAAAGTATAGGTTAAACCTGAGGTATATTTCTTTTGTCAGCAATTTTACACTTAAATTGCTTGGACCAATTATGATAAAAATTTTCACGAAAGGAGTGTGGTGGTCCAGAAAAGATCCCATTAAATTTTGGTGAATGTAGGTCAAAGGTTAAGCTCGCAGTCACTAAAAATGTGTTTTCACAATGATAAGAAATAGAGCAAATCAGGTCAAATGTGTGCAGGGGGGGGGGGTTTGTTCTTTTTAATCTTGCTTTATATCGATCATATGGTTCTAGTTACAACTTACTAATGCAGAATTTATTTCTTCAGTTCCTACTTCATAAAGAAATCCACTCCAACACTTGTGAACGTTTCCTCCTTATTAGTATATTCACTAAACCTAAAGATCAGACGAAGGGAAAACAGAATCAGTCATGTCTCCGTCTGCACATGTGACAAAAGAAGTTCTATTAGAAGAGGCTGGAAAGAGCTGCTGTCATGTCGTCCTAAAGGAAAACTCTGTCGAGGGTTGATTAAACAGCTGAGGCAACGTGACAGAGCATCGCTGCAAAGACACCAGAAGCACATGCTTGAAATGCTGGAAAAATATAACACAGCCCATCATTAGGTGTGTGTGTGTGTGTGTGTGTATTCTTATCTTTATGGGGACATCGATATGCTTACACAGTCATACAATAGAGAACTCTGACACTGTAGGGAGCAAAAGTCAGGTCCCCATGAGGGTTAAGTATAAATAAATGTCCCCACTAGTAAAATAGAAATGATGTGGCACCATGAATACATAAATGAGGAGGAAAGAAGTGTTTTTCAAAGGTTTGAAAGTTAAAAAACAATAAATACATAAAATATTTATATATATTTTTTGTAAACTTATTTATTTATTTATTATGTTGTAGATTATTATTTTTTAATGCAATTCATTTTCACATTTTCATTATTTATTTATTGATTGAATTCGATTGATTTTTTTTCGATGAAAAAATATTTTTCATATTCTTTATTTTGTTTCTTATTTATTTTTAAAAAGATTTTTACTTTTAAAAAAACTGTATTTATTTTATTTTTAGGTGTGCTTACATATATATATATATATATATATATACATACATAAATACACACACAGTGGTACCTCTATGTATGAAATTAATTTATTCCAGAAGTGTTTTCATAGTGTGAATTTTTCGGAAATAGTGACATTTTAGATATAAAAGGCCTAATTTTTTACAAGGCCCCAAATACTCTCATTCAAATCCTTTACATGTATTTACACACACACACACACACACACACACACACACACACACACACACACACACACACACACACACACACACACACACACACTCACTCACTACCTAATGGCTATTTGACCTACAAGTGATGATTACAAACTTGGTCCTCATGAGACATGGTAATCTGTATATATATATATATATATATATATATATGTGTGTGTGTGTGTGTGTGTGTGTGTGTGTGTGTGAATGGTAGGCGAGGTGAGTTACATCATGTTTATGCCTTCTGTCTGGAATAAGTGGCACAATGAGGAGAACGAGCTCCTCCTCTGCAGCTCTTTGTAACATGAGGGCACATACAATAGTGTGTCTGCACTTAATTGACTGTCATCTGTACTCACTGGAGCAGAAAACAGAGAAAAGGCAACTTAAAATGACAAAATGATCATCCCTCTTTATGTCTGGGTAATTGATGATCATATATTTGGGACAGATTAAGGTTCATAACAAGGAGTATAATCCTCAGAGCATTATAAACACACTTAATAGACCCTTATTGAACCATTAAGTGGCAGCTCTCCCTCTGTAAATTCCTTACGGGAGATTTAATGAAGTCATTGGATGCACACTCATAAAATAGGAAGTGACTAATAAGCATCCATTTATGTAATTACCTCTAAATGACTGAGAAGTGATTATTATTCATGGCAGTATTCAAGAAGAACTGGGTTGTGTACGTTGTCTTACCTTTATTGACCTAAAGTCTTGAATCTGATACGATATATAGTTTATTTGTCATTTCGCACTAACATCATGGATGCACAGTGAACATGAGTTAAACACAATTAAAAACAGATGAAATAAATATGAAAAAATTGGTGTAAAAAAAAAACAAAAAAAAACACTGAAAAAATATCTAAATATTGCCAAGTGTAGCAGCGGTGATACGTTCTAAATATGTGATTTATTTAAAATATTCATAAAAAATGTAAGTTTCAACAGTTTCACTTCCAGTCGTTCTGATGGAATACACATTATTATTTCTGTAGACATTTAAATCTGACTTTAATTATGATAAATCTGTCTTTCTCAGAATAATGACTTTTTTTCCACATAATTCCAACTCCCTTTCTTCATATTTCTGCCTTTTCTTCCCCTCAGAATTGACTTTTTTCCCCGTCTTCAGAATCCCAACTTTTTTCTCATAACAAAACTAACAATTATTAAACATTTGTCATAATAACAATAATAATAATAATGATAATAATAATAACAATAACAATAATAATTATGATAATGATAATACTACTACTACTACTACTAACAACAACAACAACAACAACAACAACAACAACAACAACCACCACCACCACCATTACCACCATTACCACCATCATCATCATCATCATCATCATCATCATCATCATCATCATCATCATCATCATCATCATCATCATCATCATCATCATCATCATCATCATCATCATCATCATCATCATCATCATCATAATAATAAACAAAAAAATCATAATAATAATAATACAACATTTATTGGACCTAAATACCATCATCAGTTAAAGAGTAACTTTTCAGTAAGATATAAATAAGTTATTTTTAGATGATAATAATCTTATTTCCAGGATTCCTACCAAGATAATTTTCACATGTTTCATTGGCAGCTTTTTTTCTTTTTGCTTAATTCAAATATTTTTTGCTTAATTTAAGCAAAATAAGTAAATAAATAAAAAAAAACAAGTATTCAGACTTTATTCAGACATTCTACTTTTACCAGAGTATTTTTTTTTCCACACAAGCAGCTGTACAGTACTTCTTCTTTAGTACTTTTACCACCTCTGATTATTTCTATAAGTTACTTACAGTGTAAAGAGAAGGAACTGCACATTAGGACAATACACTATTTCTTTTGTGCAAAGAAATGGTTTGATTTTGGTCATTTTCAGAGACAGAATCAACTGAATAATACAATAAAAATAAAAAGTGGAACTGACTGAATGGATTGACTCCCTGTTGAGCCACATTTTTTAATAAAGGTCCAAAATGTAATAACTTTTTTCATTTTATTTTTTAATAAACTACCCCAACGCATTTTGTAATACATTTCACTTCATTATGTAATAATGTAAATAATCTATTTTGCAGCAGCATGTGCTTTGGTGGTGTGGTATTAAAACTCAAGGAACTATTTGGGAAACATTCCAAATGGTTTATGTCTTTTCTGGTAATTAGATGTATTAGACATGGACAATTTGAAATTAAGAATATATTGTGGAAATAGAAATGCAGCAAAATGTATTGCTTTATTACAAAATGAAATGAAAAAGTTATTACGTTTTGGATGTTTATTCCAAAATGCACCGTTATTACAAAATGTGGCTCAACATTAAGTCAGGGGTGTCAAACTCATTTTAGTTCAGGGGTCACATGTAGCCCAGTATAATCTGAAATAGACCAAATCAGTAAAATAATAACATCATAACCTTAGGGCAAATTCAAAACAATGAGGTGTGATTTTGGAGTTTCTGTCCATTGAATAACACATTTTTTTGTTCGATTTTTATTTTATTAATTAATTAATACATTAATTTATTCTTTGGATAGACAGGTTTTTGTTAAATAATTAAGTGATAAATTGCAGTTGTGATTAATAATTAATAACGTACACTAATGAGACAATCAATTATTTACTATAAACAAACATACATACACATATTTGATGATGATTAATATTTTACTAAGTCACTAAGCTACTGTTTAACCTTCCTGTTTTGTTCATTTGTCAGGAACACCAAAGGTGTTACTGGGTCAGTTTGAGCTGGTGCACGTTTAATTATCCCAAAGATAATTACACCCCCCCCCCCCCCCACCCCCCTCCCCCCCATTTGCAGTAGACATGACATGGGCGGTTTTGATTTTACTTGATCAGGATGCTAGCTATCTATCTATCTATTTATCTATCTATCTATCTATCTATTTATCTATCTATCTATCTATCTATCTATCTATCTATCTATCTATCTATCTATCTATCTATCTATCTATCTATCTATCTATCTATCTATCTATCTATCTATCTATCTATCTATCTATCTATCTATCTATTTATCTATCTATCTATCTATCTATCTATCTATCTATCTATCTATCTATCTATCTATCTATCTATCTATCTATCTATCTATCTATCTATCTATCTATCTATCTATCTATCTATCTATCTATCTATCTATCTATCTATCTATCTATCTATCTATCTATCTATCTATCTATCTGTCATTAAAAAATACATGTTTAAACCTTTTTTAATGTTTAATATTCAACATATAACACACAACATTGAAACAGAACAGAACATAATATGCCACACAGTTGTAAAGAAATTAAGAAAGAAAGAAAGAAAGAAAGAAAGAAAGAAAGAAAGAAAGAAAGAAAGAAAGAAAGAAAGAAAGAAAGAAAGAAAGAAATAGTTTGACACCATTTTATATCCAGTCAAATTAACGTGAACAGTATCTATATGATATAAACATGAAGGGGGTGAGTTGAACCACTGTCATATCATATGTTGATGACACTCATTAATGCTGGCAGAAGAAGTTTCATAGTGGAAAAAAATACTTCTTACTATTTTTCCTAAATGTTCAAACTTTAAAATGGGTCAATTTAACCCGTAACATAACAGGAAGGTAAACATTAACCTGTTACAGTCCATCAGTTCTACCCATTTTGTCCAAATATGGTCACGTCCAGCTCCAAAAACCCACTGTGGTGATATAAATCCTAAACCACTTTCTTTAAAGGTAAGTCACAGGGTTGTGTTTCCACTAATTCTCATAAATATTCCTAAATCTCACCCACTTGAACATGTTTCAGGGACTCAGTGACCGTTTTGTTTTGTTTGCTATTTTATTTATTCATCATTTGTCTTTTTTATTGAATGTATTTTTTATTTATGACAGTACAAGGGCAGCATCCTCAACAAATGATGTCAAACATAAGTTGATGTTTTCATTGGAAGCAGTAAATGAATACATTTGACCTTCATGTAACACAATCATGGAGCCTCCAGTCAGACATGCTAGGCTAAATATGATTACTATTATTATCAATTTAAATAAAATACGATCAGAAAAAATGTCCACTTTACTCTTTTTCCAGCATTTTGGTGTTGATTGGAAGTCTGTCAAATGAAAACTTCAAAAGTTAGATCCATGATTACATTTTGACCTTTGTTATGACCTTTGACCTCGAGTCTTCAAGGTTCTGATGTTAAAGCACATCAACAGTGAGAGCAAAAATATATATATAATAACCTGAGTATAAACAGGAATGAAAAGGAAATTCCTGATTTACCCTATCGTTGATTTTTGGGTGACTGTGACCTTGACCTTTGACCTACATCCACCAAAGTGTAATGAACAGACCAACACACAAACGGACTCAAACACCAAACCCCTCTCTCCTGTTTTTAAGGGGGGGGGCAACCCTGCTGTGACCATACGGACATGAAGTGAATCTTTCATCATCTGATATATGGGATATTTAACTCTGGGTAAATAAATGACCAAACACATGAAGCAAAGACGAATATGTTTCTACTTTAGGGTGTGAGAGAGGCCTGTCTGTCCTCATTAACGGTCTCTTAAGTGTGAGATTAAAACAGCCATTAATCTTCCAGGCAGCACTGACTTATGGGAAAGGCCTGACAGCGCAGGGCTAAGTGATACATGGACCTTGTCAAGGCTTCTGATGGAGGGATGAATGAGTGGACAAAAGGACAAGCACGTACACACACACCTCACCTGCTCTATCAGGTGCATATACGAGGACAAAGTGGGTGTATATATATATATATATATATATATATATATATATATATATATATATATATATGTATAACAACAAAGACAAGGTTAGTCATTTATCAAATTACTGCAAGCATCTACCAGTCAACATGAATACTTTCAGTAAATATGGGCTACGTTTACATGATGTTTTATAATACTGAATTATTTATTCTGAATAAAATAATTTCCTTTGTGTTTACATGGAAATGTTCATTCTAAATAAAGTTTTCCATCATCAGTAACACACAAGTGGTAACATTTTATTATTTTATATATACTCGTAGACCAATGTATTTAATAAGATTAATCACAGTATTAATGTGGATTTATTTGGATTCATCACAATTAAATCTCATTAATTTTAGAATAGAATAGACAGCACAGGTACGGTTGAGTTCTTGTGCGTTTCTTCCAGTCAGGCAGGTAAACAATAACAAATAAAGGTGCATGCAGGTTAAAAAAAAATAGAATAAAAAAGGTTTAAATGAGAATAGTCATTTTCAACTGGAATTATTTATTTATTTATGTAAGGGACAATGTACAGAGACACAGATGTACTGTACCAGATTATAGCTAAATAACTAGTTTCCATCTGTAGTCCCTGACAACCAAATAAATACATTTAAAATGCACAGTCACTAAAGATTATACAATAAAAACAACAATAAAACATTAAAAACAATCAGTCCCACCTATTATGACAATTAGAACAGCAGAGACACATTCATACCCAAAATGTCACCAATCATCATCATCATCATCATCATCATCATCATCATCATCATCATCATCATCATCATCATCATCCATCAATCTATATAATTCAAATTATAAAGGAAAACTCCACAATAACTCTGTCATTTCAGTGTTAAATTGGGTGTTTACATGGTCACTTTAAAGTGGAATTAATCTTTATTCTGAATTAAAAAGGAATAAAAAAACTATCATGTAAACAAGCCCATTGACTTTTATGAGACAACGTTATAATTTTGTATTGTGACATATATTTTTCTTCAGGGGCATTTTCCAGTTTCTTTACATAAAAAAAAAAAAAAAAACTGTCGGTGAAAACTACAGCACGTCTCAAGTACATTTGTCAAAAAGTGGAGCAACAGGCTGAGTTGAGTAAAGTGATGCTCTGTCTAATAAACGTCCTTTCTGTTCAAACAACAGCTCGAGTCGCCCGCTGCCTGTTCCAGACAGAAAGATAAAAAATAGACACTGAGGTCGACCTCCGATTCAGAAACTGGAACAGGTTTCTGTACCAAATCCAGATCCCATTAACACTGTCTTTATCACCTCACTGGACAGAGTCCTGCATTGCAAAACCCTGCTTTGTTTGCTCTGAATCACAGTTAATCTTTTTCTAATTATGGACCATACTGTTCTCTCTCCTTCTGCAGCCAGACAGATTCAGTTTGGACTGAACTCTTGTTTTCAGTCACTATATTTTTCATTATAGAAGGAAGAAAAAAACGTGACTACATTTAGAAATAGGCTTCTCTGTTTGCATCACACGTTAATACTTATGCAGATAAGTTAATTCCAGATGCATGTCCACAGTCGTCTTTGCATTTAGCGTCTTAATGCGGCAGGTTGGACAGGAACGTCCAAGTGTCAGTTTTACTGCAGATGTAAGTAGATCAAAATGTTGCAGATTAGTTTCACCACAAACTACTGTAGGCACGAGTCAGGAGAAATAAGATTGAGTTAAGACCTCTTTACATCTTACTTTAGTCTAATGCAGGTTCTCGCAGGTTGGCAGTGTTTGCTATTTCTGAGATGTTCACACACTTAAGCAGCTATCATAATAACATTAAAAGTTAAAGGGGGACTCATTTCATCATCCGTGAAGGGAAATTCAGTCGCTGCATTTTACCCATCCTACACACAGCAGCTAGCATTAGCCGTAGCATTTAAGAGTCAGCCCTACAGAAGCAGTGAGCTGCCAGTGAACACACGAGGAGCTTCATTTACTAAAGGTTAGCAAACCTGACTGCATACACAAAAATACGATGACGCTTATCTATTAACAAGGTTGCATCTCTCATATAGTCAAAATAACTCACAACATATTTGGCTTGTTCACTTAACAATATTATGGGCCCTATATATATATATAATTATATAAATATAGATAGATAGATAGATAGATAGATAGATAGATAGATAGATAGATAGATAGATAGATAGATAGATAGATAGATAGATAGATAGATAGATAGATAGATAGATAGATAGATAGATAGATAGATAGATAGATAGATAGATAGATAGATAGATAGATAGATAGATAGATAGATAGATAGATAGATAGATAGACACCTGACACATTTTCTATTCACTTTTAAAGGCTGGGGCGAGAGGAACATTTATATATATATATATATATATATATATATACACTTTTATGGTTTTTCTTGGTTAAATAAATATTGTTTCATTCATGGCAAAAAAAAAAACATATGGTGTTACCGTTTACTTTTATACTTTATTACATTGTTGGACTTTAAATTTTGCAGAAATAAAGGAGTTAAATTTTTCACATAAGTAGGTACGTACGTTTACTTACAGGGGACATATCATGCCCATGTTTATTAAGTGAACACAGTTCCCTGGTGTCTCAGTGACCTGTCTGTCACATGCTTTGGCCAAAATAAACTGCAGCCTCTTCCACCTGGAGAAACAGGTCTTTTCAAAACACTGTGTTTTTGTGCCTCATGCTTTCATGTAAATGAGCCACAGCTGATTCATCCCCTGTCTTCTGCATTCTACTGAGAGGAAGAAGAGAAAGAAATGGAACCTGAAAAAGTGGAGGCACAGAAAAAGAGACAAAGACACAGATGAAATAAAATCATGTGGACTAAATCAAAGTGGACTGAGTGCTGAGTTTAACCGCCCTGGTGCCTTCAGGTCCTGGTCCATTAACAGCCGTTAATAAACAGTGTTCAATACTGTTCAAGTCCAGTTCGTCTGGATCTGGGCCGACCAGACGAGCCATGACACCACAGACCAGCCCGTCCCATCAACCCGGGTCAGACCTACCAGGGACCCGGACGCACACCAGGACTATGATAGAGAATAATGATGGATCTGTGAGAAGTCATGTGACCAGTAGGTGGGGTTAGCAGAGCTGGTGGGGTGGGCTATTCAAATGAACCTATGCATGTGACGTACGAAGCATAGAAAATCCATAACGCAGCGTTTTTATCCCTCCAACAAGAAATGGATCAGAAAAAAAGGAGAATGGATGTATTTTGTTCATAAGTTCAGGGTCTCGTCACACACAGACGACACACATTTGTCGTGCATTTTTTTTACTCACAGAATGTGAGTCATTTTCACACCTCTGATCACCGGTGACACATAAATCAAAAGCTTGCACATTTTTTAGTGCAACCAAGCAAAGTTGTCCTCATTATTTGTAATCTTAATAAATCAGGCCTTTGGTGACTAACTCCACTTCTGCATCAGTACCCTACAGCTTCATTTGACTCAACACACGAAACCTTACTCGACCCAAACACATAAAAAACTCACACTGGTCATACTTTAGGACTGCACAGTAAATTTTGCAGTGTTGAATCAACACTTAGAGAGTTTATTTAACTTCTTCTAGAGTGTATTTGGTCCCATTGTCTCCAAATTAAAACTGCAAAATCTACAGTGTGCATGATATTACAAAAATCTGACATTGTGATTTTGGTTTTTTAAAAATCCTGTGATATATATTGTGATATGAATAAGCCAAATAGCCAAAAATAATTAAATAAAATGCATAATTAAAAATAAATCAATAAATAAATGAATAAAATAGTCAAATAAATGAAATACAAATAAATAAGTACAAATAAAAGACTAAAAAATTATAAAATAAATTAAAAAAAAATCTACAAATAAATAAAAGACAATAAATAATCAAAAAATAAAAAAAATAAAAATTGAAATAACTGCTAGACCTACAATATGACTATTGCACAAACATACACTGTAGATTTTGCAGTGTTAATTTGGAGACAATGGGACCAAATACACTCTAGAAGAAGTTAAATAAACTCTCTAAGTGTTGATTTAACACTGCAAAATTTACTGTGTACACTGTGATATCGATGATATTGAGTCTAACACTATCATACTTTCACCTTTTCAACCAGAACTATTTGGAGTTGAAGCCTAATTGTAAAGGTCTTTGTGTTTTAAAACCCAAACAACCAAATGCACCATCACTTTCACATCATCACACCTAAGAACGTGGACAGATTTTACCGTCACAGAGCTGTAGTGGCTTTGAGTCTGGCTAACACAACAGAGGTGGAATAGAATTTCAGTTTGGCTGTGAAATCAAAACAGCAGACGTCCATACCTGAACCTGCACAGATAAGGCTGTTCTTGGTTCTTTGAGCGCTGACAGCCAAGTCTTGTCGATAGTCTTAAGGTTTGTCCTGTTAGCCAGTAGATATCCACTTAATGGGAATGTCTAGTACGAACATACATCTCAGAAAACATTGGAGCAGTCTTCCATGGTCAGTCAGACTCTACTGTAACTGGAGCACAGATTCAAAATAAAATAAAAAATAAAATACTGTCAAAACTCAACAGAAAAAGCCTGTTTCTAAAACATTCAGCTCAGGATAACATGGAGGTTTTGTTCCATCCAGCTGGTTTTAATCCCATTGTCAATATTCTATAAAGAGTAGGTGTTAGAGTATAAGGGGTTAGAACAGGGATGGGTAATTATGTTTCCTATGGAGTCACATGACACACTTTGACAGTTATTAAGGGATGGATCAGTTCATCTGCAGCTCTGATTGAAGAGTACATGAAACGATATACACAGTAAATTTTGCAGTGTTAAATCAACACTTAGAGAGTTTATTTAACTTCTTCTAGAGTGTATTTGGTCCCATTTTCTCCAAATTAACACTGCAAAATTTACTGTGTACAATGATATAATAGAAATGTGCAGCACAGAGTACAAGTATTTCATGAATATTCAAACAATAAAACATGTTACCTTTTTACTTTCCCTTCATGTTAACTTGACATGAAAATCCATAAATGCAGCTTTGTTTGTTTGTTTGTTTGTTTGTTTGTTTGTTTGTGTATCTCAGGTCCTTCTCTGACTTTAGTGAAAAAATACTTAGAAATCCACATCTTGTTAAAATCTCTGCATTCTTAATCTTTCTTTTCTGTGTGTGTTACTGTAGCCATGGCTCAGTTGGGAGAGCGGGTCATCCATTGACTTAAGGGTTGGTGGTTCGATTCCTGCTCTGTCCTAGTCAGTCCGTTGTGTCCTTGGGCAAGACACTTTACCCTCCTTGCCTCCAGTGTCACTCACACTGGTGTATGAATGCATATGAATGTTTGCCACGCTTCTGTCAGTCTGCCCCAGGGCAACTGTGGCTACATATGTAGTTTACCACCACCAGAGGGAGCATGTGAGAGTGAATGAATAATGGATCAATAATGTAAAGCGCTTTGGGTGCCTTGAAAAGCGCTATAGAAATCTTATCCATTATTATTATTATTATTATTATTATTATCATATAATAATAATAATAATATCATCTGACATCTTATATACTGTATGGAAAACATTAATTTAGCAGATTCTACAAAATAAAAGCTGTATTTATTTTTTTTGTCATCACAGATGTTCAAATTTCCCTGAATCTAGCAACAAAGTCACTAAATTGGCAACACTGGATGGAGACAGATGTCTTCTAGAACAGTCCTTTACATGGCACAACACTTCTTGAAAACAACTGCTCACATGACTCAACCAGCCAATCAGAAACTAGCAGCGTCTACCTCAGCAAATGTGATCCACAGGTAATATCAACTACTCACATATAACAAATGAGAATAATTAAAAGTGTAAATAGTAATTCTAAATGTAAACAGTCAATATGGTGAATACTGTCACTATATTTTTAACTAACACATGAATTTACTTATTCCCTATAATGCATATAAGTCTTTAATATAAACCATGTTAATTCCTGAGTCTTAAAATACAGTAAATCCAAATAAATCCAGTAATCATACTTTACAACAAGCTCGCCTATAGGCAATTTAAAAACTTAACGGCAGATGGTAGAACTGTTTTGATATATGGGTTTGATTTGACTCTGCAGGGGGAAAGTGTTCCTTCTCATGAAAGAAGCTGAAACTGTGTGAAAAGGAGGCAGAAGGTTTGCCAAAATGGCCTTTGATTTATATAGATGATCAAGATCCAGTGCTAAATGTTATTGAAGAAGTGACTATATTTGAACATATGGGCAGAACCACAGGAGCAGTAAAGGTCAGAGCTTATTAAATCCTGAGTAAAATATTATATGTTAATTAACTTTATTATCCCATTTATTCTCTATGTTTTATCCATCCTCAATTTCTAGCTTCATGGGGGTCCTTTGCAAAATGTTATTTGGGGTCCCATCATTTATAAAACTGCAATGGAGAGATGCCTAAACCCTCTGTGTTTATGAGTAAACAGGCTACAGTTAAAATTAAACATCTTAAACTAATTAAAAAACAAAACAAGAATTCTCTACATGTCAATAAATAAAATACATTTTGAGTGCTTATTTCTAACATTTTTTTTAAAGGGAAATGGACTTCACTTGCAGTTTTATTTGCAATTTCGATGTGTACTGTTACATTTTGTTCTGTTTTTACTCTGTTTATATTGTATTTTTATAATTATTTAGATATATCTTATATTATGAATAGGATCTAATAATGGTACAGCTTTTTAAAACTTTATTTTATTTATGCCTTGTGTTTATTATTTTAAGTATATAAGAGATGTTATAAACATATGAGATAGCTGCAGATAAAAACAGGAATTAAAGCTATTTCTTTTGTGTTTACATAGACATGTTAGTTCTGAATAAAGGTTTACATGGAAACAGGTGTATTCTGCTAACATATTTTTAACTAACACATGAATTAACTTATTTCCTATAATGTATCTTGCTACAATAGTCTTTAATATAAAACATCTTAATTCCTGAGTCTTAAAATACAATAAATCCAAATAAATCCAGTAATAATCATACTTTATAACATGCTCGCCTATAGGCAATTTAAGTATATAAGAGATGTTATAAACATATGAGATAGCTGCAGATAAAGACAATTAATGTTAATTCTGAATAAAGGTTTACATGTATTCTGCTAACATGTGCTTTGTCTTAACATGCTATTTTGATCAGGAAGTGCTTGGGTCCTTCCTGCAGACTGTGTCTAATAATGAGTCGACTGTTCCATCTTTGTTTTCTTTGTTCTCATATTTTCATCCAGATTTCCATCCTCATGTTAATGCTCTACTTGGTCAAACTGCCCGAAATTCATTGGCAGAGACGTTCACAGTCATTCTGCAGCAGATAAGTTAATTGTGTTCACATTTTTTCATTAGATTAATCATGATGATGGATTAATCTACATTACCTTGTTCATTTTGGCAGCCCTAAACACAGAAGGGAAACTGCATCCAAACATCACCATCTATAAAGAGCTACAGATTTAAGATAACAGCTTTGACAAACCATGGAAACCTCTGAAATGTTATATGATCCAGACCAGTGGTTTGGTTCAGAGGGAAAAGCTAATGCAGCTTCAGGCTGTTGACAAAATACCTCCTATGTGCGTCAGCTAAGGTTGCCTGTCACTGTATGAAATAGTATCATATATAACTATAGAGTTTTTACACCATGGGCACATTTAAAGGAGTTATTCTGTGGTTATTTCATTAATATTGTTGTGTTCTCTATTGTTAATGAATATATTGTGTGTTGGTTCTATTTAAAAAAAACATCTGAATTGCTTTGTTTTTGAAAAATGACCGGTACTTTCCTCACTTTCCTCATACATGTCCATGACCCGGTAATGAGGCGTCTCTGATTGGCTCAGAATCTGTCCCTCCCCTCTGGCTCTGTGTGTGTTTACCTTCCCAGAGTAGCATCCAGCTAGGTTTTTTTACATTGCGGTAAATGGAGAATACATTTCAAAGTGTATCCAGAATCCAGGATCTCTTCTGGATCATCACCAAAATCTAATCATTTATTGCGTGTGACATCCCCAACTCATCATGAAATTTTCATCAAGATCCGTCCATAACTTTCTGAGTTATCCTGTTAACAGACAGACAGACAGACAGACAGACAGACAGACAGACAGACAGACACTGGCAAAAACACAACCTCCCCCGATTTCTCATTTCATCTCATGATAATAAATAAAGCAATCATTGCATTTGTGATTTAATGGAAAAAAGGACATTACGATTCACCAGTAAAACCCATAGAGTTGGATTAATGACAGCAGCTGGAGACACTTGTTTATGGCCAGTTAATGATATATTTGACAAAAAAGTCATTCTTTTCACTTTCCTCTTTTTGATTTTTATTATTTAGTTTTCATGAATATCTATATGGTCAGTACATCAACCTGATTTATAGATAAAATGCAGAATACAGGGCATAATATTAGAATAAATCAGTTAAGAAAGGCTAAAAATAGACGCAACTTAATTTAGTAACAGTCATAAAAATACTCTGGGTCTTTATAGGTTAAGCGTGGATAGAAATGCACAAAATAAAATGTTCTATTATGTTCTATTACTAATTCTTGGAGCTTTTGGTTTAAAATTTGCATCACAATTACCCACCTGTGAACGTATACAAGAAAATAATAATGCATTGGCTCTTATAAAGTTAAATTCAGACCAAACTGGCAGCAGCTGCAGCTCAGAACCAGCGACACATTGTGATATTGTTGGAAAGTGGTTATCAGAGTGGTAACATCTGAAACTCACACGATTTTCCTGTGGGAATTCACATCCACACTTCTGTACTTTCCTCATATGTGGAGTGAGTCATAGCCACATTAAATATTACATTAACCCTTTTACTACCATAATAGTTCATTATTTTTTATTAAAACACCCCGTATTTTTTGTCTATTTCTCTCAATAACTGTGTCCAAAAATGCTCTAGATTTAACACATTCATGTCTGAATGAGATACTTTCTAAAAAATTGTAGAACAGTGAAATCACCAGGATACACTCGCATGTTAAATCACTCTATTCAAAGATTTATTTTCTCAAATTAAGTACTGTATTTAATGTAGGTTCTTATTGTTCCTATTGAAGCTTTACATTGACGCTCACCAGACTGACTCGTATGTATAAAAAAACACTAAACTACAAAAATACACTAACGCTAAAATAAATCCACAAATCCGCTTTTTGATTTTGACTGTTTGCTTTGAAACTTAAAGCATCATTTAAAACATTTTAATGATATCTGCGATTACAAGGCTTTCAAAGTCAAACGGAGAGAACCTGGGGAGACAGGTAAAAAAACAACAACTATTGCGCTCCAATCTCTTTTCTGATTCCTACTGACCCCGTCCCCATGACAACCAAATGAAGTCACCCCACTGGTGGATTTTTAAACATCCAATCTTACTCATACACTTTCAATGAAATGTACATAATGTAAATAGTATTTAAAATCTTTTTCAATCATGAAATTACAAACAATATTTATTTGGGCTTTCATGATTAATCAAGTTAATCGCGATTATTTTTTCTTAATAGTGATTAGAGTTCCCAAGCATTTTGTCATTTTACAAATGCATATTATTTTACACCACAGTATCACTTTATGTTAAAGAAGGCAAAACATATTTTGTATGAGCCTATTTTCAGGGGTCTGCTTCATTATTGTTTTTTTTCTCTCTGTCTGTAGTGTTCCTATTTGTCTGTGGAACGCCGAACACCTGCACAACTCCACCAAATGATCCAAAATGTGAAAGGTGACTTTCCAGTGCTATGGCAGATTGCAGTGCAAAGTTTCACACCATTACGACATACAACAACGAAGATATTAAACTAATTCATTACTCTTTCTAACTTTGCCACTGTGAGCATTGCCTAAGTCCCGCCCCCCTAAAGTGATTCTGTCATTCTCGCTCAAACACAGATAGTGAGCAAGTGAGAGATCCATATTTCGGTACCAAACACATACAGCTGTTGTTTAATTATGCCCTCTCTCCTCTGTCAAACGAACACGCGGCACAGCAGTGCAGACAGCGACCAGGTGGACCATGCAGTTACAGTTCATGTGCGGTCACAGTTCACAGGAAGTTTCAGATGCTTCCATATGTTAGGTGTTGAATACAATTACATGTAAAGGCTGGAATACGACTGATTTAATGAAACACTTGTTGATACACAGTGTTTACCCAAGCCTCTGTGAAGAGCTAAGTAGCCTAGCACTGTGTCATTAGCACTAGCCTAGCACTGTGTTATTAGCACTAGCCTAGCACTGTGTTAATAGCACTAGCCTAGCACTGTGTTATTAGCACTAGCCTAGCACTGTGTTAATAGCACTAGCCTAGCACTGTGTTAATAGCACTAGCCTAGCACTGTGTTAATAGCACTAGCCTAGCACTGTGTTAATAGCACTAGCCTAGCACTGTGTTATTAGCACTAGCCTAGCACTGTGTTACTAGCACTAGCCTAGCACTGTGTTATTAGCACTAGCCTAGCACTGTGTTACTAGCACTAGCCTAGCACTGTGTTATTAGCACTAGCCTAGCACTGTGTTACTAGCACTAGCCTAGCACTGTGTTATCAGCACTAGCCTAGCACAGTGTTACTAGCACTAGCCTAGCACTGTGTTACTAGCACTAGCCTAGCACTGTGTTAATAGTACATTTGGAAATGACAGACCCATGACCATGAATGTGAATTCGTCAACTGGTGACACTAGGTGTGGTGCTAGCTTAATAATAATAATAATAATAATAATAATAATAATAATAATAATAATAATAATAATAATAATAATAATAATAATAATAATAATGATGATAATGGTAACTTAATTGTGTATGTTTATGGGTGCATATTTGTGTGTGTGTGTGTGTGTGTTTCAGCCACTTCCACAACAAATTAGTAGCAAACAATCTCACGTTTTCTACCGGCTCTATAGTATCTTATTATGTTAGATGTTAGTTTCTGTAACACTAGTTTGTTTTTAATAAAAACAAATAAACATTTGTACAAACCAAGTTTTTTCTACATTGCCAAGAGTATTACAATGAATTTCAAGGGTTTGAAAACTGCAATTAATCGTGAGTTAACAATCGTATTTATACGATTAATCGTGAGTAACTATTTTAATCGATGAACAACACTAATATTTATCTTACTTATGAACTTGCATCCTATTAAATAAAACATATTCAAACTGCATTTAGACCCCTACATTTAATTTTACAGAAAGAATATACAGCTATGTGACAAACATGGTTGAATTATGTATATAAAAATAATAATAATAATAATCTGCGGTATGGATGGAACAAATCCTGGCATTGAGTGGCCTTCAATAATCTACAGCAGCTGTACACAAACACAGCAGCTCACCTTGCAATGTAGAGGGAGGGAGAAAAAGAAAAGGAAAAACATTTGCCTTTATTTCACACAGTAAACAAACTTAATGCCCTGAATAACAGCCCAGCAGATGTGTTACCGTATCTGAAGAACACCAACCAAAATACAGCACAATGAGTTCCATGCAGGTAATAAAGTCACATTTTCGCTCATTTATTCAGTTACTTCCCTGTTTTGTTTTGTTTTTTTGCAATTTGCTGTTGAGCCATCCAGGGGGTAAAACTAATTATCACGGCAGAGAATTGGTATCACCCAGTGGTGTAGTAGTCCCTGGAGAACTGGGAACTGGGGAACTCTCAATTTTTTTATTTATTTTTTTTTAACCCACAGGGACTCATTGTGACTTTTGTGTTTGTTCCCAAATATATATTTTTCCCACACACAAAAAAAAAAATCTGGTGTTTTGTTATATTTAATTTACTGATCATGGAGCTATTCATTAAATCTCAGATTAAAGTTGAGGATTATTATATGAAAAACAGAAGAAAAAAGTAAAAGTAAAATATATAATTAACTAAATGCAAGTGTGTCCATCCACATTGTTTTACCACTGAATCAATGTTGGAGAAGATGACAGTGTTTCCATGGCAACTACGGTAACACTGAATGTCCAAATGGGTCAAATCCGATGACCATGAAGAGATGAATTTTGTATTTTACACTTCTTATTACATAAACTGATAGGATTTGTGGACCAACAGTTATTAAACAGTTTAGATCAGTAGATGGTTTCAGTTGTTGGTTGATGTTTGGGTTAAATAGTCCAGAGAAACTTCATTTTATGAACAGTGACATTTAAAAAAAACTCTATTTAGTTTACTCCAAATTACATATTTCCTCAGCAATATAACATTATTATGATGTCAGATGAAAATAAAATATAATTCCAGGCACACAACTTTTAGTGACTGTGACCTCTACTTTTGACCCACATTCACCAAAATTTTATGGTGTCTATTACTCCATATTATTACTCCATATTATTTCTCCATATTATTACTCCATATTATTACTCCATATTATTACTCCATATTACCTAGTTCTACAAAAACCACAGTGTACCTTGTATATGGATTAATTCTGGTAGTGCTTAGTGACTGGGAATTTTGATTTATGTCATAATTTTTACTTTTTATCTCATGATTCTGGCTTTTTTTCTCATAATTTTGACTTTTTATGTCATTATTTTGGCTTTTTATCTCATAATTCTGGCTTTTTATCTCAGAAATGTTACTTTACTTAATGTGCTATATATATCATTAAAAACCATTCACTGACAGTGTGCCTTATAGTCCAGAAAACACGGTAATTACATAATCTGTTTCAGTCTAATACAGTGATTGATTGGGGCAGGGTCCTAAATGGACATTGGTAAAAACACAGTAATTGTCTTTACTGCCTTTTTGCTTTGTTTTACTAGTACTTTTTGCAGTTACTGTGCACACACTAACCAATTTTCTCCAAAACGACAAACGTTTGAGATGAATTATTTTATTACATGACAAAGAATGCCATGAATGTTGCAAAAAACACAATAACTCATTTTCAACCCTCCCCCCAAAAATGCAGTTACTGCCTTTTTACTTTGTAGGGCAGTATACCCCTGTCCTCTTTCAGGCGGTGGAGTAATAAGAAAAGAGATAAATGAAATATAATAGGAAACAATGCAGAAATAAATACAGGGATTTGCAAATATGCAAATAAGGATCAAATAAATAAATAAATATTACAGAAATACATTTATCAAGCTGTTTTTATATTTCTGTATTTATTGTTCAATATGATACGCCTGGTCCTCCATACTCATCAGGGGGATTTAGAAAAAGGTTGACATGAGAATGAGTAGGTATACTCCATACAGTATAAACTGGATTACACCACTGGCACCACCTTCCTTTAAATGTGAAAAAACATCCTATTGCAAAATGTGACTTGGTGTTAGACAGTGGTGTGATAGTGAAAGTATTGTATCTGGGGGTGTGTTTAAGAATTTACAGTATGAGAGTGAGGGGTGTGAGTGTAGTTTGTGTGTATGTACATGTGTGTGCGTCCCTCTTTTATATATAAAGTAAGAAAAAAAAGACACTCCCAGAGATGCACTGTAGGAGAGGATGGGATTTACTGTCTAAAAATGGCCAAAGATGAAGAGGAGGAGGAAGAGGAGGAGGAGAAAAAAGAGGAGAAGGCAGGGTAAGTGAGAAGATATGTGGAAATGTGGGAGACAGAGGGAGGGGGAGAATATATATTTCTCTGAGCTGGCATGGGAAGGAGTGAGGAGAAAAAAAAATCTAAGAAATTGAAAATCAGAAAGAAAAATTAAACCACAGGAAAACAAAAAAACATAAAATCAGGTAATGCATCCAGAGCTGTGGGCAAATAGAAAATAAGCTGTCATTTTGTAAGTGAGATTTATATATCTGTAGGACAACAACGATGAACCAATAACTCAGATCATTTATTTAAGCCTGAGTGAAATGGAACGTCCATTTTTCTTGTTGTTAGGGTTGTGTAAAGACACACACACACACACACACACACACACACACGTCCTAGTTTCCATGCCTCATGAGGACCAAGTTTGTAATCATCACTTGTAGGTAAAGTAGTCATTGAGTAGTGAGTGTAAACACATCTTTTAATATCATTTTAATAATAAAAAAGAAAAATATAAAAACTATTGTTTAAATAAATTTTAAAATTATTAAAAATATAAAAAAAATAAAATATACTATATATATATATATATATATATATATATATATATATATATATATATATATATATAAATTCTTCAAACCTTTGAAAAATACGGTTTGCTTTGCACCTGTTTCCCCCACGCTTTATGGGGACTTGTATCAACACACACACACACACACACACACACACACACAGAAATATACTGGTTTCCATGCCTCATAAGGACCTACCCAATTGTAGGCTAATTGGGTAGTGTGCATAGACACACACACATAATATATATATATATATATATATATATATATATATATATATATATATATATATATATATATATATATATATATATATATATATATATATATATATATATATATATATATATATATATATTTTTTTTATTATTTTTTTTTTAATAAAATAAATAATAATTTAAACACATCATCAAAGCTTTCAAAAAATATATGTTTAACTTTCCGCTTGTTTCCCCCATGCTTTACGGGGACTTGCAGGGGCAAAAAAAAAACTACAGGGCCACATCAGTTGCATACATTTGCATATTTCACACAGATTTACATTTTACTAGTATTGACATTTAGGGATATTTAACCATCGTGGGAACCTAAATTTTGATCCCCATGGTGTCAGAGGTCCTTATGGCATGACTGTGTAAACAGATCAATGTCCCCATAAAGACAGGGATACAAAAATATACACACACAGACAGCACGCACACAAGGTCTTGGGCCGTCTGGAAGGCGGATGGCACAACAATCTCCAGGGCAGAAAGCTTCACTCCACCCACTCATCTCTACTGAGAGGACAGACAGAAGAAGAAGAAGAAGAAGAAGAAGAAGAAGAAGAAGAAGAAGAAGAAGAGGGAGGAGGATGAAGAAGGAGAAGCGATAGAGAGGCGGGAGGTCTGAGACACAGAGACAAACCCACAGAGGGAGAGGAGGCGTTGAGTGAGGAGAAAATACAGGAGGAAAAAACAAGGATGTGAAAGTAGAGAGGAAAGGAAGACGACACAGCGGAGAGAAGGAAAAGATGAGTGTAGGTTTGCGTCACATCTGCAGTGGAGGAGAACTGCCTGACAGCCATCACACGCCTGCTGAATGACAATCTCCTCTCCTTTCTCCTCTCTCAGGTGGCTCTTTTATCCCTCCTACTTCTTCTTCTTTCTTTTTTTTTTTTTTTTTTTATTATTATTTTTTTCCCCCCTCAGTTTCTCACCCTGTAACGTCCTTGAAACTCAGACACTCCCAGTTTACAGTCTTGGCGATTTCACACCTGGCAATCAATCTTTTCTAAGACAATCTGAGCTCCCTGTGGCTTGTATGCCAAACGGTTGCCACGTCATCACGGTCGATAAACTATTACGCTCGAATCAATTCTTAGTGTGCAACATGAATAGAAGAAACTAAAGGTCCTCACTGTTGTAATTTATAATCATGCCAAAGTTGAGGTATAAATACAAAAAACAATAGATAGACAATAGGTTATGGGCTTGTTCTTGGATAATGTCTTGTTATTGGCCATTTAATGGGCATTAAACATGACAGATTTGGTATAAAAAAAAACAGTGTGACATTTTAGGGAATATGATTAGACGTTAACTCGGCATCCTGAAAGAGGATCAATACCAGTTAAATGATTTAGATTCACATTCAGTTTGCAAAGTTTGATGTTTTTATTTATTGAACCTTTATTCAATCTAAACAAAAAATCTACACAAAGACGAAACACTCAAGCATGACAAAGATGTATTGTATATATAGAACATTAAGGTTCAATTTTATTGTCATTATATGTGTCCAAAATCTATACTCAGGACGAGCAGTGCACACAAATTCCATTAAAACAATATTAATTATTAATATTAATATTACTGTTGAAATAAATTAGTCTTTCATTTTTCTCAGACATATGTGTAAGTATTTCTCACCTGACATGTTTCGGCACGTTACTTCCGCCTTCGTCAGAGAGTCACCAGGATGTTGCAGTGACGTACTTTTAAAAAACAACTCATACCTCCACAACATCAGCCCGACAAAATATTTTTCGATAGTCACGCGTGGGCAATACATTATCCTGCTTAATCTATGGGTTATTACAGCTTATTACAGCTACTGTAACAGACTGGATAAAATATCTGTTACAACGCAGCAAATATTTACTTTCAAAGTCTCCAAACTACCTGCGGAGTGATATGGTACCGTGAATCTGAAGTGATAAAAGTCATTGCCATTGGCAGCGGACGTTACTGGTGCAGCGGGCGGTTATCGAAAAAAATCTGCCTGAAGAACGCTGGGAACGTCCATTCAAAGTGAATGGGAGCTCTCGCAACATTCTAGAGGACCATAGAATATATATATATATATATATATATATATATATATATATATATATATATATATATATAAAAATCAGGCATAAGTCGCACTGACCCGTTCAGAGCTACAGCCAAATTTAAGCTGGAAGGCGATTTTTTATGTGTGTTTACATTTTATCAAAAAACGGTACCTTAACACCTCTATTTTCAGTTCTGTGGTCATTACATTGAAATCCAATCAATAAAGGTGTTTATTGAGTCAATTATTTAAGCGGCGACAAAAGTTCAGGGATTGCTGAGCAAAGACAAAGCCGACTTCCACCTCTTTTCGCCGAATTAAACGATCTCCGTTCCGTGGGTAAACACCCAAGTGTTTGGTACGAGGTAAAAGCTTATATTGAATGTTCTGTCCAATGGTGTAAGCCAAATGATTATAATACGTCACACTTCTGTCCTATTATTATAATATATAAAACTTCTGTGACATGTCCATCAGTGTCCTTTAACATCTGTGAATAATTTGTGTCAATCGGATACAAATTATTATGCGTTGCTAAGGACTTCCTACCCCAAAACAGTCCAAAAGTTTGACGGACAATTTCTCAAAAATGCAAATTGCAAAATATGTCCAAATGTGGATATTAAAATGGCCATATCTTTGGTTCTACTTGTGATAGAAACATAATTTTTTCACCATCTTAAACCTTAGTTTCCACTCTACCGAGCTACACAGATAACTATGTTTGGATTTACACACACTTATGCCTGGTTTCGTGGTGGTGGGTCACATATAGTATGTATTTTCCCCTTGTCTGTTGCTAGTTCATCCAGTCACAGTCTTGTCTAGAAGAGTTGTGATTCCTTATCATTTGTCTAGTTTTGTCTTTTGTTTTTTCTCTGATACTTTGTTATTTAACGGTTTTTCCTCAAAGTGAGTGACTTTAATTTAATACTTTGTCATATTATGGTTTATAGTTGATACTTGTTCGAAAACTTCTGTATGAGCACTTTTGTTGTACTTTGTCATTATTAAACTTTGCTTTATTTTTGAATATCAAGTTTTGGGTTCAGTCTTGACACCCATAAAATAAATCCAAATATAAAACACAAAATAAATAAAATACAGATCTATGGAACAATCAACGAACCACTTTTGAACCCATTAATCATGTAAACTGCCATTTTATTTAATCAGACAGGAAATTATTGTGTCAAATGTAGCTGTCCTTTCCTGGGGTGCAGTGGCGTCTACATTACTGATGTCTGATTCACACTTCCTTTGGCCGTAACAAGCATAAAATGTCAACATAAGGGGACTGTTGTAACACTTTTTAAGAGGTGTTACAACCATCCCCGGCCCAGGCAACCATTAAAAACTAGCATCTTGCTTCAAAGCTAGCACTAATGCAACACATCAAATTAAAGTAGAGAAACTACTAATTGCACTTATGTAAGTCAAACACTGTATCTGCAACACAAAGGACACTATGTGTAACAGGGTTCTGCTTCCACTTGTCCTCCACTTTTCATTGTATGGGCAGTCACTGGTTCATGCGCTCTTCCTTCTGGCTAACAGAACCGGAAATTAGTTGGCGCAATGAAGAATGGTCAGGGTAGGTTTATTAGCTTGGTGCTCAACCTGAGTAAAGTTTATTATATCATATATATATATATATATATATATATATATATATATATATATATATACATACATACATACTGTATATGAAAAACCAATTGGAATAGGACTGTCTGTATAAGCATTGCTTCATTCTACTCCATTTGGAGCAGAAGTTCTTATGTAAATGGGCCTTTTTTTTTTTTACTCATTGGGATAGACAGACAGACAGACAGACAGACAGACAGACAGACAGACAGACAGACAGACAAAACTTTATTAATCTCCAAAGGGAGAAATGTAGGTGTCCAGCAGCAAAATGCAGTGACACAGCAATAAATAGACAAACAACAATAAAAAGAAACAAACAGTAAGTAAAAAATAAAGTGATCATATCATAGGACTATTTAGAGATAACTAGTGATAACTCTACTTGTTTTGGGGGAATAGTTGTGTTTAATATGGTTTGTTTTTTGACACAATTGCCAAATTACTTTCTGCTGTATTGTTTATTTTATTGTAAATATTTGAAATAAAGTTAAACAAAACAAAACTTGTGGATAATACTGGACCTGAAAGATGGAGGTAAAGCAGCAGTAATAAGTAATGTAATAATAAGTAAATTATTAGTATTAGACTTTGTTAAAATGTGAGGAATCATCAGATTAGCTGAATTATTTTTTTTCTTCAGTTTCTGATGTTGAGTTTTAAATACATGTTTCTTTGTAATTCCAGGAAAAATAGCTTAATATAAAAAGATTTCAATCACATTGTGTTTTTCAGTCTAAAGAAGAATAAAAATACTCATGAAAGAAATCTTGACAAAGCTTCTCATAATTCATGCACCAAAGGGTTAAAAGATTAAAAAGATGATTTACTGTAGACGAATGTAGAAACGTAAGCACTTTTGGGAAAATACAGCTAGATCTCACAAAACACCATGTTTCACGAAACACAACAGTGTTTTCACGGAACACAATGACATTTCACAGAAGCGGGATGCAATGTTTAAAGCAGATAATTCTGTGAAAATGGAATTTGCTCTGTCTTTGTTCGTAAAAACCAGGTCGATGACGAGTCAGCAAAGACAAAGAAGTCCTAAATGGGGAGGTAGCAGGTAGCAAAGCAGGCAGAGATCGTGAACAAGCAGCCAGCCAGGCAGAACAAAAGCAGGAACACTAGGGATGAGTGGCACATTAGACAATCTGGCAAATGAGTAGAGCTAGAGGGCAGGTGTATTTACTGAGAGGCTGATTAGCACAATGAGACTCATGTGCATCGACAAGTATCAGGTGATCCGAGTAAAAACAGTTGGAAAGGAATGGTTGACGGGCAGCTTAAGAAAACACATGCAATTTGTTGATGCAATAGGACACTGTCAGACTGACTGGAAGTGTGTTGGAAATATTCCCAGTAGGGATGGCGAAATTTCTAAAAAAAAAATCTTGACCGATCACTGAGTCTCATTAACCGGTTGAAGTCGGTCACTGAGAAAAGAACACACTTGATTTGGCGGCTCACATGCACACACGCACACTCACACACACACAATCACACGCACACACACACACACTCACACGCGCACACACACACACACACACACACTCACACGCACACACACACACACACACACACACACACACTCACACACACACACACACACACACACACAAACACACAGACACACACACACTCAAACACACACACACACACACACTCAAACACACACACATACATACACTCAAACACACACACACACACACACTCAAACACACACACACACAGCCATTTAGTTCTTTAACCACGTGTCACACTGCGAGGTCAAACTATGTTATGTTAAAAGCTCATTTTTAACCATCATACAGAGAGAAAACATTAGATGTTACAGTAAATTATGCTGTTAAATTTAATGGAGAAAAAAAACCCTTAGTGTCAATTCTGCACAAACTCCTTTTGCTGTTATTATAACAATAACAGCAATTATTATACCACCGTTATTGTACCAAACAATAATACAAATGCCAAAAATATATAAATCTATTCCAGTTGGTTTATCAAAATATTACAATAAACCATTGACGTTATTCAGAATTAAGTTGAATTCAGAATTAACATTTTCAACTGGAATTAGGTGTTGACATGGTCATCTTAAAGCAGAATTAACATTTATTTGGAATTAAACAGAAATAAAAACTCCAATGTGAATAAGCTTAATGTGAAAACACATTTTTGGTGACTGTGACCTTGACCTTTGACCTGCATTCACCAAAATGTAATGAGATCTATCCTGGACCACCTCACCTTTCCTGAAAATTTCATGGAACTTGGTCCAGTAGTGGTTTACAGAGAAATAGACAAAGTGACAAAAACAATACCTCTCTCCCTCCCTAAAAAATATTTATTATGACTTGTGTTTTTATTTTGTCTCCACTGGGCAAACTTCTGTCTGGAACTCAAGGACAAACGGTGAAATTAACTTTATCTGTCTTGTAAAGTTCACTGTTCTAATCCAGTTTATTAACTTTAATGACATTGCAGATTTTGTTTGCATAATATCCCCTAATCATTCATTCCCTAATGGTCTTAAACTTGTCAAGTTTTCAGAATGTTGCCATAAAAACCTCTTTAGTATTCCAAGTTCAATGATCTGTGAATCCTGGTTTTTGTACAAAAAGCTACAATGAAAGTCACAAAGATAAGAAACTGCTCCTTAAAAAAAAAAAAAAAAGACAGAAGAAGCACAAACCACCAGAGAAACGGGTCATGACGGAGCCTTTTCACACCCAGACTGTCACTTTAAAATGTTGTTTTATTGGTCAAATGAACATGCATATGAGCCCAAAATGCACACGATGGACTAACAGTCATTAGACCCCATCGTGAAATTAATTAACAATGTGTGAAGGTGGCAGATGAATTTTTTTTCCCCCTGATGATGCAACATGCTGCTGCTGCTGCTGTTGCTGTTGCTGCTGCTGCTGCTGCTGCTGCTGCTGATGATGATGATGAGGGGATGTTCGGAATTTGTATGATAGTTGACAGGTATACAGATCCAACACACACTTTTAACATATCACCCAATCCAAACTACAAACAAAAAAATATACAAAACATGCTGACCCCCCCCCCCCCCAAAAAAAGTAATGAAAAGTTACAGTACATAGGGTAATTTATCGCACATTGCCACAGAATGAAAGCCAATCGCCACAAATACATTGCATCTTTTTTTTCTCC
>CM035803.1:42922890-42957890 GCA_020466265.1 Siphamia tubifer
AAGACACCAGAGAGGTCATTCAAAATGCATATAGTATAGCTTTCCATGATAGATTTAGCATGTTTGCATGATGGATTTTACATGCCTTGGAGAGACATGAAATAGATATTCTGGAACTGGAGCTGAACAACCTTGAAAACCACTGATTTGCATTATAATAAGACCAATGTTGAAAGGTGTAATGGTCCCTCAACTCCTTTTCACGATGGCTGCCTACAGGATGGATGCATCAACCCAGTTTTAAAAAAAAAACCTCTCTCTCGCTGTATATGTGTGTGTGTGTGTGTGTGTTTGTATTGAGTTTAACCCTCCTGCTATGTTCATTTGTCACAAACAGTAATGGTTTTCCTGGGTCAATTTGACCCGGTGTATGTTTATGTCCAAAACCAAAATGATCCTACCAAGTATTGTTCATATTTTCAGTTCAGTTTATTTCAATAATACAACACACAAAACAATCCCACTCAGTCCACACTAGTGAAACAAACAACCACAAACAATAAAACAAATTCAGGGTTTCCCCCAGACCAACATTTAGAATACAATGTTGAAACATTACATAACACAGATGTAAAGAGTCAAATATGTCTGACACCCTTTTACCTGCAGTTTGACTGCTGGGCCAAACTGACCTTAATAGTATTTGTGTGACATAAACATGAAGTGAGTGATCACAAATATGTGAGATGAACCATTTTCACATTATAGGTTGATTATGCTCATTAAAGCTAGCTGTGATGTTGTGTAGTTAAAAGTAGGCAAAGGGCGCCCTCTACTGGTCAGGTTAAGTACAGTAACCGGTGGTATGTACTTCCGCTAAGGAGGAAAATAACAGACGTGTTTCCTTTTCCGTTGTATGACCAGAAAAAAACATATGCTTGTAAGTATTTTATGCTCAGTTATTGTGAGAATTCATAGTAAGGAGTGTATCTGATGTGAAACTATCTTGTGTGATAAAAAGAATTCATAGATTAACAGACAAGTGCTAATCGTTAGCATGTCTATGGATTTTCCCATTCTGTTTAGTATTGAGCTAGCGATTTATGTATTTTTATTTCCGTATGTAATGGTATGTAATTCTGATAAAGCAATGGGTGTAAATGAGGCATATACAGTACTGTATGTTCGCATTTTTGCAGTAAATCAAGTTGAGTGTAAAATAAAGTTCTGATGTCTGGCTTTTCTTGGATCTGCCAAGATAGCCGCTACACACACTTGCAGGAGCAGATTACTAACAGATGTTTCATACTAAAAAAATACTTTGAACAATTTTTTTTCTCGATGTTCATACTTTAAAACGGGTAAATTTGCAAAACAGGATGGTTAAAAAGAAAACCGTTTAATCACTAGCGGGGGGAAGTGACAACATGCCTAACTGCCTAGTCACATTGACATTTGAATCTCTGTGGATTATAGAATATTCTTTATATAATTGCCCGAAGAGAGGGAAGATGTATCATCCACCCAGTCACTGTTGTCATCATATCCCTGCAGGTGCTTTCTTGAGGCTGTCATCCTTAAACTCTCAAACACGGTGCATGTGTCTATAGGGAGCCTAAGTGACGCGTTTCTATTTCCGGTCGATTTCCGGGCAATGGGGCCTAAGTGCCATAAAAAATGAACGCGAGTCAGCGGAGGGATAAAAGTAATTTTCTGGTCCCGTTTGAAATGTGCTACGGTTTTCACATATGATGTCTGTGAATTTTAAAGATACATTTTCACATTGAGAAAGCACTCACTTTGGACAGGCGTCAAAAGTTACGTTAGGTTTTATGTGAGAGTAAGTAATGGACTACAACGTTCGTCTCACAAATATGACGTCACCATCAAACTCTTTGAAAATGGCTGTGACTTTGGTGAGCTTCACCTCCTTCTTTTAGGGCGAAGGCAAAGGCATCAAACGTGGAGAAAACCACTTTAAATGGAGGCGTGTGGAAAGTGGCAGCTACTCCGGTGGAGAGATAGTTGGTCGAGTGAGAGCCAGCATGCGGGACAAGCTCTCGTCAGCCTGGAAGTGGTAGAGGGAACATGTGGAAATGGTGTTGTGATTACACCGGGGCACAAAGCACACAGGCATTTTTAAATGAAAAATAGAAAAGGCGGTATACGGTTTTGAAAAGTTTGCAGGGAAAAATTCAGTCCAAATTATTACATATATTTACACGCCAATAAATCACAAAACACGTATTAAAGAAACTCCAAATGCACATCATTGGTTATGATTTTAATTGAAGTACAGCAAATGTGTGATTCAGGGTATAAAGTAAAGTGGACCAAAAAATAATTGTTTTCTCCTCATCCACTCTCATGTTAAATTTTTCCGAACGTAGGCCCAGTGGACCGACCGGAAGGGGCGGAGACTTAGGCTCCCTACATTAATATTATGTTTTACAAGATGCTTCTTAGTGGTGGACGTGCTTCAACATTTGCACCAAATCAACATATTGCATTTATTTCACTTTATTTCCACATTTCTGAAAGTATAGCCACACCGCGGAGCGTTTATTTATTTATTTGATCACTTTCGGCATTGTTAAGCACTGTTCTTAGCTCGCAAGCTAGCTGATTTAGCTCGCAAGCTAGCTGACGAGTGAACGTTACTTCTGTGGCCGCAGGTGGTGGTCCAACGACCGGGATTCGGAGGGAGAGGTTGTCGGTTAAATGCTGTGGGTGAAAAAGAAGCAGTTGTGGGTCTCAATCCTATCCAGGTGTGTCCCATGTAGATTAATGGTTTCTTCCTGCTCTATCAGTGCATGTCTGTTGGATGGTGGGAGGAAACTGGAGTACCTGCAGACACGAGGAGAACATGCAAACTCTACACAGAAAGGTCTGGTGTGGGAATCAAACCAGGGACCTTCTTGCTGTGAGGCACGAGTGCTAACCACTGCACCACCGTGACGCCATGTAGATCATCAAAAGGCAAGAATAAGGTGAGGTAGGTTTGTTCACAGTATATAACACATTTCACGTACACAACAACTTAAAGTGCTTTAGATAAAACATTAAAAGCATTACTGCAGAAAAAAAACAAGAATTAAACAAAACATAACCCCGCCCAGATAAACAGATTAGACAGATTAAACAAATAAAACAGATAAAAACATTAAGATTAAAACAAATAGTGCAGATCTGACTGATGATTGAGAACTCTGTTTGAACACAGCTGAGAATAGGTAGGTCTTTTTAGCTGGATTTAAATTTAAAAGGTATTCTTTTTTATTCAACTACTTACTCATAATAATTTCTCATAATTTATAACTATTGAAATAGGAATGCAACAATTAAACCACTGGATCAGAAACCTTTGAGCCGTTTTTTTATCATATCTTATTAACTTTTACTAAATCTACAGTAACACTGTAGATTTAGTAAAACCTTTGAGGAAAATCATTCACATAAAGTCATGAAAGATGTGAATTTTTACTGGAGGTTGGTGGCTACACACCCCATTCTCAATAAATAATAAAAAAGAGAGAAAAATATATAAACCTTTCATGCGAAACTTTTTATGCTGCAAAGTTTTCTGTATTGCCACCCTTTACTTTTGCTTCAGAACAGTGTGTGTGTGTGTCTGTGTCCATGAGGCTGTATATTACTAACCTTATGGGGATGTAAATCTGTCACTTGTGGGGACAAAATGGAGGCCTCAATAACATAAATCATTAAATTCAGAGGCTGAGGGTTTCTCTGTGTGTTTGTTCGCTGGCATAAATCTCTTAAGAATTCATGTTGTCTCTCTTTTTCAGACCTATTTCTTTTTCTCCCTGGAGTTTTTGTGTCAGTCATAATGCTCTACTGTGTGTGTGTGTGTGTGTGTGTGTGTGTGTGTTTCAACACTGAATCATCACAAGCGTGTCCTCTGTGGATCTTTTCTGTTTCTTGTTCATCCCTGTCAGCGCTGTGTGCTTTCTTTTAATTATCTGTACGTAAGCGTGTCACATGCGTGTCAGCCACCCCCCCCACGGTGCGGTAATGAGACATATTGGCTACATGGAGCTGAGGGAAGGTCATGCTAAATTAAGGAGGTGAAGAAGAAGAGAAGGTGTGACTTTTGCCACATTGATCCTAATGATGAATCGGAATAAATCTGCTCTGAATTAGCGTCAACAAGTATCATACTGTAATGATCTGAGGAGAAAAGAGATGGAGCCGGAGATGTGGAAGAATGTGGCATAAGAAAATGACAAAAAAAACAACAACTTGGTAATCAATGCTTCTATAGGATCTGTTTAACTTATAAAGACCCAAAAATCATTTAGTGATCTAAAATATTACCTGAAACTAATTCTATCAATACATGTAAATAAAAAATAGTTGTTTTTTAATAGTAATAGTTAGAATTGTGTGTAGTCTTACGTATGTGTGTATATATATATATATAGCCATTTACACACTGCGGTGTGCTTCAGTCACTTGGCTTTTTAAGCACGAGTCGCACTGTGAGGTCTAATGATGTTATGTTAAAAGGTAATTTTAAACCATCACACATTTGTTGTTACAGTAAATTATGCTGCTAGATATTGTGGTTCATGGTGGCAACTAGTTGTCCCAGTCTCTAGCTCTAGACGTTCTATTATCGCACGTCAGCTTTGTGTTTTGTTCACATTTTGAGCAAACATTCTGAACTGGCACGGAATGGTCATACCACATAGATTAATTGAGCTCTTCATTTGCAATTAAGAAATTCTGTCTTGTATTGCAAATGCTCAAAATCATAATTTTTAAAGATATGCTATGGAGATCACAACGCTTCCTCTTTATAACCTACACTACAATGCAAAAGAGTTTGTGCAGTGGAATGACTGATGCAGGATATATATAGCTGTGTGTGTGTTCATTGATTTTAAATGGTCATAACTCCAAAAAAAGTGATAAGTAGGCAGACAGGAAACTACATGTAGGCTCCAAAATGATATCATGACCTTTGACTTTCAGCAACCTTGAAAGTTCAAACCCATAGTCTGACATTTTTAGAGAGAGATGTCCATTAAGAGAATGCTTGCGAGGGGTGGGGTTTATTGTGCTTGGCACCACTTGTTCTAATATTTTATATTTATTGAATGCCTTAGTTTTAAACATCTTTTTAAATGCAGTGACTGAAATCATGTTTTTAATTCTTTATCCAGGTTGTTCCATAATTTCCATAATTTTCAGATATGCATTTGTCTTTTGTGTTGGTTCTTGCTTTTGTTTCCTTGAACATGAAGGTCACCGTAAGGTTGTACTGAACAGCACTTGTATGCAGGTGGAAGTAGGTTGTTTTGTGCCTTGTAGATTAAAAACAGCAGTGTGAGGTTAACCAGATCATCTTAACCAGATCCAGATATTTGTGCTGATGAAAAGTGGTTGGTGCAAAATAACACTAGTTTAATTTTTTTTAGGTAGTATCTGCTTCGGACATTAAATGTGCTAAATCTTACATACTTTAATAAGATGTGACTTTATTACTTCTATAGAACTCATTGTGCAGTATTTTGGTTGGTGTTCTTCAGCTAAGGTAACACATCTGCTGGGCTGCTTCAGGGCATTAAGTTTGTTTACTGTGTGAAATAAAGGCAAACACCCCCCCACACACATTGCAAGGTGAGCTGCTGTGTTTGTGTACAGCTGCTGTGGATTATTGAAGGCCACTCACTGCCAGGATTTGTTCCATCCATACCACAAATAGGTTATTTATTTAAAAAATTAAATAAAATTCAACCGGCTTTGGCGCATAGTTGTATATTCTTTCTGTAAAATTACATACAGTACTTAATTTGAGAAAATGAATCTTTCAATTGATCGATTTAAGTCCAATGTGTAATTTCACTGCTCTACAATTTTTTTTAGAAATCATCTGCTTCAACAATGAAATGTCTTAATTACCTCCCCTGAAGAGGTTAGGTTTTTTGCCAGAGTTTGTTTGTCTGTCTGTTTGTATTTTCGTTAGCAAGATAACTTAAAATGTCATGGACAGATCTTGCTGAAATTTACAGGGTATGTTGGTAAGGGGGGGGATCTGGAAATGATTAAATTTTGGTGGTGATTGGGAAGAGATCCTGGATTCTGGATCACTTTGAAATTTATTCTCCATTTACCGCATTGTAAAATTTCAAAACAATCTTTTCCTGACCTTAACCAAACTATATTTCATTACCTCAAGCTAAAAACTTACATGAGTCATGAGGATGCAAACTCTCTGGATTCTGTATCTGCCTCCCATTCAACTGACCGACCGCCTGCTGCTGATCGAGGAACGTCTGCATCAAATCTGCTCCTTCAATGACAAATTACATAGAGATTCTGTATTTTTGGCTTTGCAGAAATCTGCAATGCCAGCAATTTAAGTTAAAGTCCCCGTGAAACTGGTTCATGATTAATATACTTCGGAAATATGCCTTTGGATTTAAAGTTGGTTACAAATTATCTTATTTGACACTGAGTTCCAGCTTCCAGACGTTCACAGACTGACCTGCTGCCAGGTGTTGGCTCTAAACCCACTGAGAGATTTATGAAGTAAGTCTCTGAGTCACACACCACCTCCTCCCTGACCTCGGAGGACACTGACCACTACATACAGAGCTAAATTTTGACTTTGCTTCTCTTTAATTTCCCTTAACTTGTTAGATATAGTTGGAGTTTATATGCATGAATACATATTATACAGTAGCGAGCACAGACATTTTGGGGGGCAAGTGCTCTGGAGGGGAAGGAGGGCACTTTTTTGTGCATGCAGAAAAAGGTTATTATAGTGTGAGATTAAAAGACAATACAGTACACGCACATGTTGAATGCAATTTGACTTTTATTTGTAACATTCTATAACAGTGAGTTTTCAACATGTTTTCAATGGTTAAAAAATCTGATGAAGTCTATATCCTATATTATCTATATACAGTCTGATAAAGGCTACATCCTTTATTATCTATATAGTAGTAGATTTAATGTGTGTTTACCCTCCACTGCAGGCCTTACTAATAACAGACTGTAGTAAAGTGGACTACTCTGATTATTTGGGGAATAAATTTTTGTTGTTTATATATTCATTTATGTTGCCTGCTTACAAAACCTACACAAAAGAAAACGTTCAGTTTAACAGGTAGATTTACAAAGTCTACCAATATTATTTGTGGTGGTCGTCTACATTATCTATCATTGATTGCGGCTATAGTGTTAAAATGGGTGAAATATCAGGTGAATACATATACAGCCTTCATAAATACTTTTACAAACTTTTCACTTCTACGTTACTTTTACATTTTACCGTACAAGGCTGCTTAATGGTGACTGTGGTAGCTGAGAAAAATACAGTTGGGATGACTTAGGTTTCTCCAGTGTAAGAAAGGTTAAAAATAGAGAAAAAAACATAATGTTGGAGGAGTCAGAAAACTAACTCTGGGTCTTTATGGGTTAAAAGTGTTGTTTTGGGTTATATTAAAGTGTGTTCTTTCTTTCTTTTAAAAAGACTTCATTTAGAGGTCTGCATGGGACACAATTTCCAATCCAGCTCCTGCCCACTCTCGCATTGTGCACCCCCACTCCCGCCTGCTCCCACAGAGAATTATGGTTTTCAGTCCTGCTCCTGCCCGCACCTGCTCCCACCTGCAAGTCCTGCAGGATTCAGACGTGAGTTGAAGTGTGTGGCAGACTGCTTGCCCAGTGTCACTCGGGGGCTCGAGACTTTCTGATCTAGGCCCGGGCATGAGACCGGTAATGGTCCCGTCGTGCCGGGATCTTCTAAACGAAGTCTAAATACTGGCAGGAGACCGATAGGCAACATGTAGCCTACCTTAAGGGAGTCAATCACAGTCCGTTTGGGGGATTCAATCTTGGCGGATCACAGGGTCAGCTGCTCGGTGCTGGGAGGTTCCCCTTGCTGTACCTCCCCTCGTCTCATATATATATGATAGTCAAAATTAATCATTTATAGCTTTTATTTTAAACATGTTTTTATTTTGTGGGACTGCAACTTATCACCGCTTCTGCCTGCTCCCGCAATGTGCACTCAAACCCACAGTGGGCCTTTAAAATTTGTCCTGCACCACACTTCATTACAGCCCTAGTGACTATGTCGGTACTGACCTCAATCTACTGCAGGTGAAACACTGACTTACACACCTGTATGACCTATATTTGGTCTTTCAGGCACATGTTCATGAGCCAAAAAAACCATAGGCATGTGTGAACTGTGGTGTAACGCCATCGCTCTAATCCACAGCTGTCAAACCTAAGACCGTGTCAAAAGTAACAACATGCTTCTTACTTATGACATATGAAGACATTTTTGGTGAAATTGCTGCACTTTTTTAGAGTGCTACAAAGCCAAGTTTTGGATATTCAATATTGTTGCACGTGGATCAATGACACTTCAGGTTCTAGAACGCATAAGATGGGAGTTCAACAGTTTTCATGACCAATTTGAGCACAAATATAGTGCACTTGGTCTGACAGCAAAGGGATGCATAGAATTAATCAGAGATGAAAGAAGGCAAGTGTTCTTTAATATTCTTTATAACATCAGTGATCAGATGAAAGGCAGGTTTGATAACTTTGGTGAGCTAGCTTTCCTTGGCTTAGTGGATTGCAGAAAATTCAAAGAAATGTCACAACATTTTGATGAGTCAAAACTGCATGGCCTGTCAAAATACACAAGGTTTTTTGACTTGTTGAGACTAAAGGCGAGTCACATCGGACTGTACAGCTAAGAGAATGTGAGGAATGAATGCAAGTTCTCATCTTTTTGGCCCAGAAGGACCTTATCCAGACAGTTCCTGAAGCATCTAAGTTACCCGAGTTGGTGCTCACAGTGCCAGTGACAACAGCATCTGTAGAGCCATCATTCTCAGCATTAAAAAAAAAAGTAAAACATACAGTTGGAACAGGATCCCTGGTGATGATATCCATCGAGGACAACAAGCAGACTTTTTTGTCCTGAAGGATCGGCACATAGATAAGGGGTGAAGACCATCTACTTTTAATTATTTCTAGTTTGAAATATGCTCAAAATCTCATGTGTCTGTGTAAAGAATGCTGACATAAGATATAAAGCATAACCCATTGTTCCAGTTAAATTATGACTTTAATATTGTTTTGGGTTAATGTGTATTTGTAAATCTGACAGTAAAAGAGTCGGTGCCTCAGCAGCTGTCAACCTGACCACACGTCACTGACCAGTAGACTTGCATTGTGAGAGCCAAGGTTTCTATTGGGTTGGTACGGTACCAGATCGTCTTTGACATAAGAGGGACCCAGACCATTAATGGTCGTATATGTAAGGAGGAGGATTTTAAATCTAATTCTGAAAGCCAGTGAAAAGCTTAGAGCACAGGGGTGATGTGCTCTCTTCTATTAGTTCCTGTTAAAGGGTTCATATGATGCAAAATACACCTTTTAATGTCTTTACAACAGAAGTATGTGTTGTCTGTGTGTGAGGAGACCTTTAAATTATGAACAAAAACCATCTACTCTGTTTTTGTCCTGATCCATTTGTTGTTGGAAGTCGATGAAAGTGTTCTGTTTTGGTTATTCTGTGCTTGTACGTCACATGTGTAGACTCATTTGAATACCCCACCCCACCAGCTCTGCTAACCCCATCTACTGGTCATAGACACCTCTGCTGAGACTCACAGATCCTTCATTATTCTCTATCATTGTCCTGGTGTGCGTCCGGTGCGTTGGAGTCTGAGCCCTGGTCAATGTGTGTGCGTCCAGGGCTGCGGTTGATCTGACTCGGCCTGATTGGACGGGCTGGTTTGTGGGTTGTACCCCAACTGTGGTGTCATGGCTTGTCTGACCTGCCCGGGTCCAGATGAATCGGACCTGAACATGGACCATGGCTGTTAATGGACCAGGACTTGAAGGCACCGGGGCTGTAAAACTCAGCACTCGGTCCACTTCGATTCTTTCCAGATGATTTTATTTCATCGGTGTCTTTCTCTTTTTCTCTGCCTCAACTTTTGCAGATTCCATTTCTTTCTCTTCTTCCTCTCGGTAGAATGTGGAAGAGAGGGGCGGAGTCAACTGTAGCTCATTTACATGAAAGCATGAGCCACTAAAAGCGAGTGTTTTAACAAGGGCTGTTTCTCTAGGTTGAAAAGGCTGCTGTATCTCTTATCAATGTGGTATTTGGACCAAAGCATGTCACAGACAGGTCACTGAGACACCAGGGAACGTGTATTCACTTATGAAAAATGGGCATAATATGTCCCCTTTAATAGTCTTGCTGCTGCAATTGAAAGCTTTTTAAAGAACTTTTAGGACATACTACATGTAAGAAGTTACAGTAATCTAATTGAGATGTAATAACTTGTTCCATTGGCAGATTTTTTGCTTAATTCAAGCAAAAACTACCTTATATTATTATAGGGTCATTTTTTTCCACTGTTCACCTGGAGATTCAACCGTAGAGTTTCTTTGTTCACAGTTGAATTACAGGCACTAGCTCTGCGCAGCATTAGCAGTCTCCTTATGGTTGCTGATTTAATGGCAGGTACAGCTGTCATTCAGCTACTTGTGTCTTACTGATAAATCCATGTTTAATCTCTGTCAGGGCAGCTGTAATAGCTGGTTGTAATGGAACAAGCGGCTTGCTGCAGTCACTGTGATTAATGTGAACCAAACTCCCTTTGGCCCAGGCAAGTGTTCACCTCGGGTCTTTTAACAGAGAGGTCAGAAACTAATTCTGTGAGGGCAGATAAAACAATCTTCAACAGCTGAACACATGGAGGCAATGTCAGACTGTCGCAAATTAAGATTTAATGTCCGCAATAATGGTGTCATTAAAAAAATAAGTCCTTTCATAGGTTTTAGTTTTATAAAGTCAAGAGAAAACTGTCAACTTGGAAATTGATGAAATTCTCAGATGCTGATTAGTTCATTTTAGAGTCAGAATGAAAAACTCCAGCAGTGGCTGATCAGACAAAGGTCATATTAATCATTATTTGTAACAGTTGGATTTATTTTCCTAAGGCACCAACAACAAAAGTGTATCACAGAAGGTTACCTTCATACACTGCAAAAATCCAAATCTTATCAAGTGTATTTTTCTCATTTTTAGTCATGGCTCAGTTGGTCGAGCGGGCCATCCAGTAACTGAAGAGTTGGTGGTTCAAATCCCGCTCTGTCCTAGTTGGTCCGTTGTGTCCTTGGGCAAGACACTTCACCCTCTTTGCCTCCAGTGCCACTCAGACTGGTGTTTGAATGTTTGATGGTGGTCAGTGGGGCCGTACGCATAAAATGGCAGCCACACCTTCTGTCAGTCTGTCCCAGGGCAGCTGTGGCTACATATGTAGTTTACCACCACCAGAGGGAGCATGTGAGAGTGAATGAATAATGGTAGAAGAACTGTCCACTGTAGTGACCAATATGGACCAATGGCAGAGCTGGCCAAAGTACTCACATTATGTACTTAAGTAGAAGTACGGGTACTTGTGTGAAAATATACTCTTGTAAAAGTAGAAGTACTGATTCAACTCCTCTACTTAAGTAAAAGAAAAAAGTACAACTTCTCAATTGTAATAAAGTAAAAAAGCGTTTATTTGTCATGAATGCAATAATACTTATTTAACCAGGAAACATTTTCAGTACAGTACATTTTCAAAAGTAAAGTACAGATACCTAAAAAAATCTACTTAAGTACAGTACTTGTGTTTAGTTACTTTCCACCTCTGATGAAAATAATTTTCACTATTTTTCGTAGATGTCCAAACTTTAAAACATTACCTGACCCAATTTGACCCATAACTTAACAACAGGGTCAATAAGGGTTTTGTCATATAATTGTTCCTACTCAGTCTGTGTTTTATCATATCCCTGACCATACTTCCAAAGCAAAAATTGTAAACTGACGAAAACACATGGACAAATTACTGTCTCTGTTTGACACTGTAGATAATACTGGAAATAGGAGACACAAAGACTAATTTGTTTTGATCATGAGCAGCAACGGTGGGGAAAAAAAAAAACAAAAAACGGTGTAAATTCTTTATTTGATGTCGATTACACCACAACACTGATACATGTGAGTAAATCACAAATGGACTTCTACAGGGTTTTACTTTGATCTTTCAGGTGAACGTTTATTTCACAAAGCGCCACTAGACACCGCGACGCGATGTTATCAATTTTAATCCCTTTATTGTCCCTGTTCACACAGATACACACAAACCATAAAAGATTCACACATAGGCCTAGACTCTAACATAATGACATGACTGATCCAAACATCATAAAATTACCATCATCAAATTATTAAATTAAATACACCCTGCATATGGCATTACTGTAGGGTACATTTTAATATAAGGTAAAGCCTACACCAATTCAACCTATGAGATGAACATGGTGTTAAGGCAGGGGTGTCCAAATCCAGTCCTCAAGGGCCGGTGTCCTACATGTTTTAGATACGTATTTCCCTCTTCCACATGATTCAATTTAACCCTTTAACTCCTGCAACTTTAGCAGTTCCACAGTAAAAACAATTAAAAATAAGCAACAAAATGAACAAAAAATGGCAAAAAGTCATCAATAAAATGAACAAAAATGAAGAATAAACTGACAAAACAATTAGTAATAGGAAGAAAGCAAGACACAAATGGAGCAAAATTAAAGAAAAAACCCCCCCTCTAAAATACAAAGTAAACTGTAGAAAAGTAAACAATGAGCAACAACATGAACAAAAACAAATTATTTTGTCAGTTTATTCATTTTTGTTCATTTTATTGATGAGTTTGGCCATTTTTTGTTCATTTTGTTGCTTATTTTAATTTTACTGTGGAACTTCAAAATTTTTAAGGAGTTAAAGGGTTAAACTGAATGATGTGGAAAAGGGAAATATCTAAAACATGTAGGACAGCGGCCCTACAGGACTGGATTTGGACACCCCTGTGTTAAGGCCTATTGTAACTAACTGTCAGTTGGTGTCAATGTATGTAGCCTGCATAATATAACTAATAATACATACACAAAAAAACATTAATGGCAAACTTAAATTACAAAAACTAAATTTCTATTATTACAATTTTGTTTAAATAAATTATATTAGAGGCTGTGGTACAATATAGTGAAGGGTTGTCTTAAAGTTAAGAAAAATACTGAGAAGAATCTTAAGAACTTAGCTTTCAAGAATATCAAATGTTCTTAACATCATTCTTAAGATAAAAGATAAGAAGAAAGTTAAGGAAAAACTTTAGAATTTTATTGGAGAATATGGAATCTTCTTAAGTTTTATCCTAAAATACCAGTTAACAACTTTTTTTTTTTTTACTAAGAAAGCTTTGTGAATCCAGCGCCAGAGTATTTAGAAAAACACAAACACTGTTTGTTTGTGGCTCAGACACTCAGTTCCAGTGAAAAATACAAGTTTTGCAAAATATCTGCATTGGATTGGTTCTGCTGCTGATCTCTGAATCCAAATCGGCACTGCAGTACATTACTTTCTGTTCCTTTTATCACTGCCAGTCTGAATTAAATCATTCCATAATATGCTTATAATGAAGTTCCTTATTTCGCAGCAATAACGTTTATCTTCATTTCTATTTCAAATTATAATAATGACTTACAATTATCCTTTCATAAGCAAATTACAGCCATTTATTGAGTCATTTCATCTTAGTTTTTCAAGTATAAGGACAGAGTTAATAATATAAAAGATGGAGATGGGCAATTTCTGAGGGTTAAAATTCCATCTCATCTTACTGTATTAATAAGTTTATAATTAATAGAGCGATTCTATCAATATTTATTTTTTTATTTTCATGTTTTCAATCATTTTCTTTAATATAATGCCTTCAGTGATTAAACAGAATATTTTTCCCCTTTCAAAAGGACATTAAATTTATTATTATTTTATTATCGTATTATAAAAAAAAATGTTTTTTTAAACTTATTGGTACATATTTTTATTTCGTTATTTATTTGTGGGGAAAAAAAACACACACATACATTAAAAAAAAAAAAATACACATAACTGATATTGGTTTTATTTCTGGCAACAAGCTTTGGTTTTGGCTGATTTTTCTCTTGTTGGTCGCTCATCTTTCAGTCTTGTTACCAGTGACTCAGTCCAAACTGCTTCAGAATGATTGTGATGTGCTCAGTGTGTGTCAGGTTCTATTCACATTAGATCAGAAAATGTTGAGCTCATTCATCACCTAGATTACAGGACCTGTCATGTGACTATTACGCACACGTACATTATGATGTTGATGCTCAAACAATATATTACACAGCTCTAGTTACGACTATCTGAAAGTAAATAAATCCATAGGAGAGAACAAGGCCGAACAACTGCAGAGCATACATCCATACTGTTACAGGGTGTACCTGAATGCAGCATCATTCATCAGGAAGCCTCATGCCATAGAACAAGATCAACTGTGGAAAAAAAAAAAGAAGGCGAGACAAAACCTTATAGAGTCCTGGCACCTGAAAAAATGTCAGTGGAGATGAGATTCATCTTGTCATCCAAGACAAAAGGGCATGCACCATGAAACTGGTTCTACTGAACAGCTGTTCATCACAGGTACCTGCTCATCCTTAACACCTCTCCAATCTTTATCGATATTTGAACAAATCGCCGCTGAGACTGCAGCCTTTTGTGCAGGTGGTCATGAGTTACAATTCACTGAGTTGTTGTTTGTTTCTTGAAATTTCTATTCATCAAGTGTAATTTTCCCCTCAATGCTGCTGCACATTAAGGCTCACTTTAAAATAATGACACTCATTTTTGATAAATAATTAGACAAATTACACTTTATTGCAATCACAAGGAAATTGTGGCAGCCTACTGGGAAGAAATTCTCCGCTAAGAAGAGAAAAAAACCAAGTCAGTATGAGGGAAAGACTTGTTCAGATTGATATTTTTTGCAGCGTTTCCCCCCTCCCTTCCTCTTTTCTAGTTATTATTCCAGCCCTGTCTCCCCGGCTCTTACTCTGTGCAGTGGAGTGCCAATTATTATGGTAATGACTGAAACAGATATCAGATGGGTTTCCCTGAAATAAGCTTTTCATATTTCGCACACATCACTCGGTTTGTCTGTGTGTGTGTGTGTGTGTGTGTGTGTGTGTGTGTGTACACACACGTCCATGTCCATATGTGTTGGTGTGAAAACAGAACCAGACAGAATGTGCAGGATTGAGTTTTCCCAACTCCCCTTTGACTGAATTAAACATTTATAGGGAAATCTTTTTTACAAAAATGGCTTCAGTCATCAAGACCCGCTTCCTTTGAACACTGTGGACATAAACGTAGTCTTATAAAATAGGCCTGTGTCAGTGGCGTTGACCGTAACTGGATAAGAAAGGCATGTGGTGACAGTCCTGTTTCCAAGGTCATTGCTCTCGCTCGTCTCCCTCTGTTTCATCTCATACGCCTTTCTGCTGCACACATCCCTTCATTGCTTCACTAAAGTCTGCACGCCGACTCATGCTTTTGATGATAGGCGGCTGATATTTCGCTGCAGATAGGGAGTTGTTGGGGAAATATAAAAGGTGTCCTATAAAGGGAACATGCAGAGTAATCGAACATCAGAGTGAAAACATCATTGGACTGACGAAAGGTAGCATTTGAACACACCATGGTCTATTCTGAGCTTCACACCTTATACATATATACGTACTAAGGTTCAGTGTGTGGATTTATACCCACTGATTACACCTAAAAAACACATAAAAACACAGAAGTCACTTAAAAAAAAAGCTGGTTTGTTATATGTACACTTGGATTATTTACTACACACACACAGCCTGTTTACATGGGGGTTTTTATTCCTGTTTAATTCTGAATTAAAGTTAATTCCACGTTAATGTGACTATCGAAACTTAACTCCAAATTAAACTTTATTCCAAATAAATTCACTGGTTTATTCCAATGTTAATTCCGTTTACACGAGGACGATTGCGGCTAAATACGACAGCATATTTTATCGGAAGTGCCTTTCGTTTAAACGGTGCCGTGCCGTCGGGGTGTGAATACACACAATTCTGAAGACTCCTTCTAGAGTGGGTTATATTGAAGACGCACCGGGTCACATCTCCCTCTAAACGGTGAGAAACGCACATGTTCGCTTACGTCGCACATGTCTTTACGTCACAAGTTTTGGTCACATACACTTTCATGTTACATTCATACACTGAGCAGGTAAAGCAACAAACATGTTAGACAACCTCGATCTCACAGGTCTTCCAGCTGCACTAGCATTAGCATTAGCATTAGCAGCTCTAGTATATGTACAGGAGTTGTTTCAGCTATTGTACAGACATTACACACATACCATAGCCGAACAGAGACGAGTGGACAATTACATACGTCAATAACAGAAAAGGACGTGTTGGCGGTCTATCACAGTACCACCTAGCGGCCTGGCATGCATATCTAATTGTATTTTGCCCATTGTTGTGTCTTCGTATAAACAAGGATTTACTCCTGAAAATGCTCGTCAAAACACGGATGAAAAACTGAAGATGAGACGCCACTTTTGCGTCTTCTATTTTCATCGTCACAGTATAAATGTAGCCTAAGATAATCCCTGTCCCATGTAAACAGTTAATTCCGCTTTAACATTATTCCTGTCATTCTGCGGATGCTCCTGGTCGTGTCGCTATGACGTATGTCGTTGATGATGCTCATATTCCACGCTGCCAGGTATTAGTGTAGGAACATTTCCTGAGATGGTTGTACGAAGCAAGTGTTGGAGTCACTGCGAAGTAAAGTATTTGATTGGAGAATTTGGAAGAATTAAATATAGCATGTAGTATCTGGTCTCCCATGTTGATAGTTGCAACGAAAGCAAAACAGGAAGTGGACGCAATTGTTTTCTTCTGTTAGATGTCACATGGGCATTGTGTCCAATCAGAACCCTCTGTACCCCCAGCTTTTAAAGCCAAATTAACTAGAGCAGTATAAATGTAAATGCTTATTCGGAATCAACTTGTCCATTTAAACATGAAAGAAATTGCTTTAATATCAAATTACTTTATTTGGACAGACAGTAGGTGATAGTTATCAGTAGCAGTTGGTGTAAAAAGAGACCAGGGATACGAGAAAATATGGTCACAGCAGTTATTATTATTTGATGGACGTGTCAGGATCCAGTCAGTATAGTCCTCTTGGGGTCATGAAGAGGTTTTCAAGCAATAAGGCGAAAAATGCTCCAGAAAATATCTTCTACCCTACCGTTAAGTATGTGATATGTAGTTGTCGAAATACTGGAAAAGAAACTATTGGCCGACTGAGAGGTAGAACATTTGATAGGACGATAGCCAGATGGAAGAAGAACAAACAGAACACATTCTGATCCCACTCTGACTCTGATCTATGACATAACAATCACATAATCGACTCTGTTAACCACTGATGACCTATGTAGCTGGACAGCCAGGTGGTGTTGCACCTCAGACTCTGTTAAATTTACTGTCAACAGGGACTAACCGGATGCTAAAGGGAGATAAACTTTATTACCGGTGACATTTGGAGCAGATTAACAGTCTGTATCTCAGTCAAGGTGACCTGGCAATCCTGTAAAAATAAAAGAAATAAAAACAGTTGTGATTGGTTATACGTGCAAATATGTACGTCTGTGTGTGTCTGGAGCTGTCCTCCAAATTAGAGAGAGATACTATAGATAGATAGATTTCATTTTGTTCAATTGTTACACTTACATCATAATAAATCATCTTAATATTACACACCAGACCTATAAAAATATGCATATTTATTTATGTTTTACTTTGTTCTATAGCATAAATAATACACACTATAGACAGGCAGATAGACAGGTGATCAACCAATATGGATTTTTTTTTTTTTAACTTTACATCAGCCTTTGTTGATGACTGATAGAGGCCACAGATATTTTGAACCTGATGTTTAGAGCCAATATAGATTTTTTTTTTTGTGAAATGATAACAAATGTCAGAAAACATTAAAAAAAAATGTATTGAATGAAAAATTATATTAAATTACTGGTAAAAAAAAGGAGAAATGTAAGGTATCTCAAGTATTCATTGAGTTATAGCATGGTATGTCTTGGTGGGGATACACACACACACACACACACACACACACACACACACACACACACACACACACACACACACACACACACACACACACACACACACACACAGTGATTACAATAATCCCAACCAAACGATGTTGGGTGAGATTAATTACTGGTTTATTCCGATCTTCATTCTGAATTAAATAATTTGTCTTCCATGTAAATAGTTAATTATGCTTTAACGTTATTCTTGTCGCAATGATCCACATATTCCACGCCGTCGGCATTAGTTGATTGAATCAGTCTTATGTAGTATCTGGTCTTCCATGTTACGAATTGAAATAAACACAAAACAGGAAGTGGACTCGACCGTCGTCTTCCAGTAGACATCCAGACATCAAGCAGTCGTTCTGTCCAATCAGAACCCTCTGTACCTCCAGCTCTTAAGGCCCAATTAACTAGAGCAAAACACACCCGTTTCCATGGGAACCTTTATACAAAATTACCATGCCCATGTAAACACAAATGAAATAACTTTGTTTCCGAATTATTTTATTCCAAATAAATAATTCAGAATAAAGAAAACATCATGTAAACGTAGCAAATGAGATGGATGTGGTGCAATTTTCTACTGTGCATAAATGTAAGGTATGCTCCTCCAACAAGTATGCTGCTCTCATGGGACACTGGAGGATATATGTAAATACATACATACATTAATTCATTCCCTTGCTTCACATATTCCATTGAAAGCTTTCCAGTTATCATCAGCATTAACTATTTACTGAAGTAGACATCAACATTAATCTACATATTTTTATATTTGCTGGAAGTTAAATATTAATTATAAGATGTAGTGATGAAGTGGTTGATCAGTAAAAGTAGTTTGGACACTTCGATAGAATTTCCAAGACTTTTGACTCATCTGTAACAAGTCTGGATGTTGACGTACTGTCAAGAACTGAGTCGATCCATAACAGGGGAAATACTGTGTGTTCAAATTACATTATTTCATGAAAGAAGAAGCAGCTTTAATGTCAGTTGTCTGTGTAGGTTCTCATTATCCTCGTCATAGTTCTTCTTGGTTCTGTACTGGTTTAGCTCTTCTTGGTTCTTCTTGGTTCTCAACTGGTTTAGCTCTTCTTAGTTCTTATTGGTTCTGGACTGGTTTAGATGATCTTAGTTCTTGGTTCTGGACTGGTTTAGCTCTTCTTAGTTCTTATTGGTTCTCAACTGGTTTAGCTCTTCTTAGTTCTTCTTGGTTCTGGACTGGTTTAGCTCTTCTTAGTTGTTCTTGGTTCTCAGCTGGTTTAGCTCTTCTTGGCTCTTCTTGGTTCTGGACTGGTTTAGATCTTCTTGGCACTTCTTGGTCCTGGGCTGGTTTAGCTCTTCTTCTTGGCTCTTCTTGGTTCTTGGCTGGTTTAGTTCTTCTTGGTTCTGGGCTGGTTTAGCTCTTCTTCTTAGTTCTTCTTGGTTCTCAACTGGTTTAGCTCTTCTTACTTCTTCTTGGTTCTGGGCTGGTTTAGTTCTTCTTGGCACTTCTTGGTCCTGGGCTGGTTTAGTTCTTCTTGGCTCTGGGCTGGTTTAGCGCTTCTTCTTAGTTCTTCTTGGTTCTCAACTGGTTTAGCTCTTCTTAGTTCTTCTTGGTTCTGGGCTGGTTTAGTTCTTCTTGGTTCTCAACTGGTTTAGCTCTTCTAAAAACCTTTCGTCTCTTATCTAAGAATAGGGAAGGAAATTGATAAGATTTTTACAATTCCCATCCATTGTCAATACTGCTTAATGAATCAATTCTTTATTGATTCTCTTATCGATTCTTATTTGGGGGAACAGGAGAACAAACAGTTTGATTAGCATCAAGTTTGTTAACTTACAAGTATCACACAACGTATATTGTGTGCGCAAATGTTTCTGCCTGTTCGTCATCTTCTCTCCTGACGCTGTTATCTCCACTTTGCAATGACTCCAAGTCGTTCTGTTACCATCTGTTTTGGTAAAATGAAGCCACACTTTGGAGCGTTTAAACCTGGTGGCCGCCATTGTTGTTTACGATTGCATTGCGCGTAACTTATATCACATAATTAGTCGTAATTGGGTATGCATAAGTTGTGTAAGTCACATGACACAATTCATACTGGTTGGAATCGATAAGAGAATTGTTAGATAAACTGCCAAACGGTTCCATGGAATCTATGAAAATGGAAACTGGTTCTCAACAAGAACCGGTTCCTGAGTCCCATGTCTACAGAAGAACTATAGTAAGCCAGTCCATTGAATTGAGATTAAATGCCTGTTATTATCTGTGCCATTATATTAAAATTCAATGTATTGTGTAATTGAGCATCGGTATCATGAGGATTGATCTGAATGTTGTAGACAAAGCCGTACTCTATTTTCTATTTTATACTCGTGGAATAATGAGCCACTGTGCGTAAATCATTACCATGTGACTGTCAGTCTAAATACGATGATTTGTTTTCGTTTTATTTATATTTAACTCACTTCACAACATGATGCAAAAAAAGAAAAAGTTGGCATCAGCTGTAATATTCAAAGCATTCCATTATTTATTCCATGTTTCCCCTCAACATGCCTCATCTACTTTCAGCTGCTTGTTTGTTTCATTTAAATATGAAGAAGAACTGCATTACAGTGAGACAGGAGAACATAAAAGAAGAACAATCCTCTAGAGCCCCAAGCTAGAGGTTCTCCAGAGGAGCCACACTACATAAAAAGCTTAAAATATGTTATGGAGGGGAAAGAAATCTTAATTTTCCATACATTCTCTACATAGTACAACATGTGCACATAGTTCAGAAGATCACAAACACAACAGAGAGGAATAAATACCAACACATGAGCCAATGAAGAATATTTATTTCACAAACTTAGGGTTCAGATCGTACACAAGTGGTGGAGCTGTTTTTATTGGACCACCAGTTGGTAAAGTAAAAACAAACCACTTAGTATGTAATATGCAATACATTTACTTCACAACCCCCCCCCCCCAAAAAAAAGGGTAGAGGGGTATTGTGTTTGAGTCAGTTTGTTCGTTGGTCTGTCTGTTTGTTTGTTTGTTTGTTTGTTTGTAAGCAGGTTTACGCGAAAACTACTGTATTGATTTCCATGAAATTTTCAGGAAAGGTGCAAAGTGGGCCAGAATATATCTCCTTACAGTTTGGTGAATGTAGGTCAAAGGTCAAGGTCACAGTCACAAAAAAATTGTTTTCCCGATGATCACAGATAAGGCAAATTCGGAATTTCCTTTTCATTCCTGTATATTCAGTTTAGCATATAGCTTCTTTTTGCTCTCACTGTTGATGTGCATTGACATCAAAACCATGTAGGACAAATTTGAAGGCTCTAGGTTAAAGGTCACAATAAAGGTCAAAATTTAATTATGGATATGGCTTTTGAAGTATTTATTTTGCAGTCTTACGATCAGCACCAGGATGCGGGTCTTTGAATTCTGCATATTTTTAAATAGATTTTGACCTATTGTTGACCCAAGAGGTCAAAGGTCACTGGGTCGATACCTAGAAATCTCAAATAAACTATTACAGAACAACCAGTGGAGATGGAGTCTTGGTTAGTATTATTGACAGACCTGGAATGGGCTTTGAAATAATATCATAACCTCTGACCTTGAGTGACCTTGAAAGGTCAAAATCAAGGTCATCTGATTTTAAATGGTGGTGACTCCAAACAGAGGAGGGAGGGTAGTTGGTTTGTGTACAACATAGCTCGAAAACCTATGGATGGATTTTGATTACATTTTCAGGGTACAGTGGTAATGGAGAGATCAACAAATGATTAGATTTTAGTGTTTTGGGGGGGGGGGGGGGTCTGCCTTGGTGGAGGTCTTTCTAGTTTTTCCTACTTCTATTTTTCCTGTCAATCTGTATCTTCTCTTCATGTGTAACTCATAATCAATTTTTTTGAGTTTACCTTAACATCAAGAAACAGCTGCTGAGAAATGTGTATATGAGGACATTACCTCAAAAAGCGCCCGGAAGTGGATTTGACATATTTAATTTGCATTTTTGGTTTAGTGTAAAAAAAAAAAAAAAAAAGTGCAAGTCTGAATGTGAGTTCAAAGCAGATTTCTTCCTTTTCATGGTTTGTGATGAAGCCTCAAGGCAAACACTGAGCAGACTGCTGCTCTATAAGTGCATATGAGGAGGAGGGAGATTTGCTGCTCCATTAAATTACCTTGTAATTTTGCACCAGGAAAACATTGTTGAGGTGTTGTGGAGGAGGACATAACCAGACCGTTTATTATGCAACATGGAGACACTTTTATGCCACCAACTTGGAATAGGCAGCGGTATTGTCAGTCGGAACATTTACACAGTGATGAAGTGCATTATGTCTTTATGCGGCTTACTTATACCGATGTTAACAGGGGTCAAAGGTCAGGGCTGAACCTGCACAGAGAGGATGCACAGCTGTTAATCTTACTTCAGTGTTAAAACAGGCAAATTGGATGAGAATGGATCATTCAGAAACTGCATTAACCTCCTCATATTAAGTGCAGCACTTTTATTATGTACATTTCCCTCTCATATCTTTAAAACAGGGCTGCACAATTACAATGCAATTCAAATTTCATAATCAGCCTGTGCATTTATTTATATTATACATATAAGGAGGAAGAAGAATGCAGTCTTGTACTGTATAGTAATGAAGAAATAATACTTTCACTGCTGTACTTGAGTATGTTTTGGGAGAATTTGTATATTACTGAGAAGTTATTTAACTGGTTTACTTTCACTTTAGTTCATAAAGACCAAAACAGTCACTGACGACACTGGTCTACAAGTAAAATGCTTCCAGAATAAAACTAATCAAATTTTACCATGTGTGTTACTGATAAAGAAAACTTCCGTCTTAAATGCTGGTGAGTCTGGGGTCAAAATGTAAAATTCTTAGAATTAACAAGAGAATAGGTTTTAGTCCAAAGATATATTGGTCTTAGAATTTGACCATGTTTTACTGATAAAGAAAACTGAAATCTTTAATGTTGATTGGTGAAATCTGTAAAATAGTCACTGTTATTTTAATTAAAAAATATATTTTTTTACATGTATTCTATATGTTTTAAGGCTGTAAATCTCACCTCACTATGCACTTTACATACTTTTCTCAGACAGCCATTGACATTTTCTCATAATTCTCTCTTGTTTAAAGATCAGACACATAAATAACACTGGTCTACAAGTAAAATGCTTCTGGAATAAAAGTAATTAAATGTTGTAACACATGTGTGTTACTGCTAAAAAAAAAAGTCTTAATGTCTTAAATGCTGGTTGACTCAAATTTCCAAGTTAAGCCTGGGGTCAAAATGTGAAATTTTTAGAATTAACCAGATAATAGGTTTTAGTCCAAAGGAATATTGGTGTCAAAACACTGTCTGCACATAATGATCCATTCACTTTATAGGTTCTTTCTAGTGGAATATTTACTAATCCATTGTATGCATGTACATAAACCACCATATATGTGGAATAACACACCATCATATATATATATATATATATATATATATATATATATATATATATATATATATATATATATATATATATATATATATATATATATATATATATATATATATATATATATATATATATATATATATATATATATATATATAAAACTTAATTGTAGGAAAATATTGCATTAATAATTTATTTTAAAGTTTGTTTTTAAGGGGCATTTTTTTCAGTGTACACTATAATACATGTACTATTTCTTTCAGTAGTGTTTCTCCATGTTGAGTGTTAATATATCAACTACACGTTCCAACTTTTTCATTATCACTGACTGTTTCAGATTCCACTTCATCCACTAGGTGTGACATGTTAGCAGGCCGCTACTGCAACACAGAATATTTTCATGTCTGTGTGTGTTTGAAGATGAAGTTCACTGAGGAATCCAGTCAAAGCAGCCAAGAAAAATGGAATCAAAGTAAAAAAAAAATATGTTTATTAGCAAGTTTGAGATGACTTAATGGGATAATTTGAATGTTGTTTCTATACAGACTGAGTTGTTCTTGTGGGGGGTATTTTTCAAGCTGCATTCTGCTAAAATTAAAGAAACCACTGCTGTTCTTGTCTTTGAACATTTCCTTAAAGAAATTCAACATTGGATGAGAAATAAATCATTTTTGGATCCTCTTAAATTCTGCCAACACTTACACTTACAGTATGTTGTTTTTTCAACTTCAAAAATAATCTTGGAAGCGAAGAAATGTCAACTGGAGAACAGAAGTAAACTGGGAAAATCTAAATTTTACCAAGTGTATTTTTCCTCATTTGTAGTTCAAATATCTGATCACACTTAAAATAAGACATAATCACCTAAAGAGTCATTTTTCTTTGAGATAAAATAACTGATTTATAAACAATAGATCCAGAAAGACTTATTTCAAGGAACATTAACAAGACACTTTTCACTTGTTCCATCAGCTGTTTTTTTTTGTTGTTGCTTGAATTAAGCTTAAACTAAAAATACAAAATACAAAAAAATCTTGAAAAAGGCGAAAACAAACAAACAAATCTGCCAATGGAACAAGTGAAAATGATGTTGCTAAGATTTCTTGAAATCAGATTTTCTAGATTCGTTGTTAAAAAATAAGTTATTTATATCTCACTGAAAAGTAACCGTTTAATAATTATAATACATTTTATTTATATAGCGCTTTTCATAGCACTCAAGACACTTTATATACAGATAAAATAAAAACAAACAATAGAAAACAAAGCACTTGCACATTAAGATTTAAGTGTGATGTGATATTTTGACTAGAAATGACAAAAATACACATGGTAAGATTCAGATTCTTTTTTTTTCCAGTATTGCAGTACTGTATGTGATGGCAGAAATAGCTTCTGTTGACAATTGTGGAATTTTCAATCACTGTGAGGAGAGAAAATAAATAAAATAAATAATAATTTATTGATCAGACTGTAAAAAGTGAGAACAAAACACAGAATGAGCCGTGATCAGATGTTCTAAACATCAAGTAAGGAAACAATGGTTTTATATATCACAGATGAAAACAAGAATAGAATAGATGTTTATTTGACATTTTTACAGGACACATACGAACTTTTCCTTTGCTAAATTATGGTCTCTTATCTCAAAAGAGTTGAAAACAATTACTTACCCATTATGTTTATACAAACGCAAACCATCCAACCATATTTTTTCCCCAAAATACGTCCTTAGACACCAAAACCAAAATACTTGTCCCTCTTTCTCACTGTCAAACTTGTGAAACACTTTCTTTTAAGATGATATACTACTGCTTTAGTTAATAATAATAATAATAATAATAACAATAATAATAATATATGGTAAATATAGTTACCCAGTGACCAGGTAAATTTCCATCACACAATAAAACATAAAAAAACCAGTGCTTTCTAATGTTGCAGTAATTGTTTCAATGGCGCCACATCAGCAGCGTTCAGTCGTGAGCGCAGACGCCAGCTAATGCGAATCATCGTGTCAGTTAAACTTTGATAATTACCTCCAGCTTTAGTGGTTCAGCTGAAAGGTCAGTTTCTCCTTCACGCACTCAGGACGAACCGGGGATAATGTTGTCTAAGCCGGTTACTGCAGCCACTAATTCAGTCATAAACAGAAATGGCAGAATGAACCATAAAACACTTAATCTGACTGTAAACTGTAAATGTACATTTCCGGGGCTGTTATTGAGCGACTGCGAATGAGATATTATCCAAAAATACCATAGGGCCTTCGTTCAACCTCCATCTGCTCCTGACAGAGTGGTTTATGGAGACGCAAAGAGGACCAGGAGGGGAATTTAGTGAGATAAATAAATCATTGACAGGTGTGATGTTTGTCAGTTTAACAGAACATTTTGATGATCTGCTGTTGGTGCTGCTGCAGGTTTTAACATGGACAGACAGATGAACATACACACTGTACGATCGGATTCTGAAGAAAATATTTAGATTGAACCCAGTCTTTTTCCATCATCCGTTCGTCCAGGCCCCCTCAACACCAATAACACTCTAACTCTGGTGCAATTACATTTTGTATTGAAAATCTTATTTCAATAACATTTAGCAAATACATCTTTACTGGTTTAATTGGGAGATTTTAAAAAAATTTTTTACTTCAAGCAAAACACACACAAAACTTAATAATAATACATTTTATTTGTATAGCGCTTTTCATGGCACTCAAAGACGCTTTACATGCAGTAAAAAACAGAACAACAAGAGTCAAACAACAATGAAAAATAAATAATAGCAAAAAAGAGCAATCACAGAATTAAAGCAGACAGAATAAAAGTAACCAAACATTAAAAACAATCTTGAATAAATGAGTTTTTAAAAGGGATTTAAAAGTGTTGAGGTGGGAACAGTGACGGATGGTTGGGGGGAGTGTGTTCCAGAGGTTTGGGGCGGCTACAGAAAAGGCTCTGTCCCCCCCAGGTTTGGTGAGGAAGTGGGCAGAAGAGGATCGGAGGCTGTGGGAGGGGACATGAGGTGAGGTAGGGAGGTGCCTGGTGATGGGGGGCTTTATGGGTGAGGAGGAGGATCTTAACTTGGTCTAAACATGGTTTTAAAGGGGTATTTTTTCCAGTGATTATATCATTGAATTAAGAATATTAATTATTAATAACATATTAAAATGTTGATTCCTATGGTTGATTCAGTCGAGCTGCTAGTTCGTTATTATCACAAAAATAAATGCAGAAATCACATGTAGTATCTGGTCTAACATGTTGAGTTGAAACGCCGTGATCGTTTCTTTCCAGTAGACGTCCAGACATTAAGCAGCCATTCTGTCCAATCAGAATCCTCTGTACCCCCAGCTCTGAAAGCCCAATTAACTAGCGTTTCCATGGAAACCTTTATTCGGAATTAACATGCTCATGTAAACACAAAGAAGATTTCCTTAATTCGGAATTATTTTATTCTGTATAAATAATTCAGAATTAAAAAAACATCATGGAAATGTGATGAGAAATGAGAAAAAATACACTTGGTAAGATTTTATATTTTTGCAGGGTCGTACATACTGCATCATATCATTGAAATAAGAGGAATAAAATACCACTGACAGAATAGAAAGTAGAATATCTGGGTTTTTTTTTCTTGCCTTTTAATGACGAAGATGAATCATTTTCAGCAAGTCAGTGTCTCCAGAAGCCGACTCATAACCGCATTATGGAGAAAGAAACAAAGCCATTGTTGAGTGTCACAGTGTTTATTCCGACTGCTTCATGTCTCCATCATTTCTCCTCTCGCCGTTAACGACACATCGCCTCGGTGTGTTTTTTTTTCTTGAGGCTTCTGCAGCTGTCAGCCTCCATGTTGCTTTTTTTAGAGTGTCATTGATGAAGATGTTTTCATAAAGACACAGAGAAGTGGGAGAAAAACAAACTTTGGATCTTTTATAGAAACAAACCTTGATTCACCTTTCTATTTTTCTGTGGTATTTGCAGCCGGAGCTGAACTCTGTGGCTGCAGAGAATGTGAAAACATGTTTTCAGAGACAAGATGTTTTCACAGACATAGTAATTTAACCCTGAGCGTGAATCCACATTGTGTGTGTTTTTCAGTTCAAACCACATCTGCATGTTCGTGATGTTACCCGACAATGTTTCTATACTTATATAGTTGTGGGAAAAAAATTATTAGACAATCTCTTTTTTTTTTTTTTTTTCCTTCAGTTTCTTGTTCGTTTTAATTCCTGGACTAGAAATGACTCTGAACCGGGTCTATTAAACTACAAAAAAGATGAGAAGTACACAATCTATTAGTCATTTATTTTATAATTTATTATTATTATTATTATTGTTATTATTATTATTATTATTATTAATATTGTTATTATTATTGTTATTATTATTATTATTATCTCCGCCAAGGAGTTTGTCTGTCTGTCTGTCTGTTAGTTACCAAGATAACTCAAAAAGTTCTGGACGGATCTTGATGAAAATTTCATGACATGTTGGGGGTGTCACAAGGAACAAATGTTTAGATTTTGGTGATGATCCGGAAGAGATCCTGGATTCTGCATCACTTTGAAATTTATTCTCCATTTACCACAATGTAAACATTTTAAAGTGATCAAGAATCCAGGATCTCTTCTCTTCTTCCAAAATTTAATCATTTGTTCCTTGTGACACCCCCAACTAGTCATGACATGTTAATCAAGATCCATCCATCTTGCTAACTGAGAGACAGACAAACTGTGGCAAAAACAAAACCTCTTTGATGGACCTCTCTTCATTCGGGGGGTGGTGGGGGGGTCTGCCTTGGCAGAGGTTTGTGCTCTGAGTGCTTTTGTAGTTATATGATGTGTTAGAATATAATGCACGTAGTATGTAAAGTGAAAAGATAAGTTCCAGTGATGAACGGGCTGACCCAAAGTGAGCTTACGCCTGCGGTCACCCGCAGTCATCTGCAGTTGTGGGTCATTGAGAAATATTTGTAATAATATTCGGGTTGCAGTTGGTCGGTCGGGTTGTTTGTCGTTTCAGATAAACATTAAAATAACCTGATAAATCAAATAAATATTAGGTACAATTTTCTATTATTAAAACATACACTTTATTAACTGAATTTCCATGAAGGTGACGTACAACGTTGTCAGTATCCTATCCTATTTATTGTTTTTGAATTTGTTATTTTATTTATTGACTTCTATGTGGTGCAGAGTGGCCCCATTACATTATAATTTCACTGTAACTACTGTGCAATGACAATAAAGGCAATTCTAATTCTATTCTATTTTAAAAACGGCCGGTTGTGGGTCGTTTATACATCACTGATAAGTACCAATATGAAGGTAACGGCTGTCGCTGTTGTCAGAGACATTGTGTTATATACGACATAATACATGACTAAAACTTTGGTACGTTTCGTCTTTTTCACATTTGGTTCTTTTCAGACTTACTTTTTAACTCTACATTCTATGTTCATTCATTCATTGTTTAAAAGGCCAAAATATCCATAATGTAATAATAATTACCTCATAAAATAAATGTAAGAATTATCACAAAACCCAAGATGGTGGTGGTGGGGGTGTTGCCGTAACATAACATCACCAGCTCACCATTTTTTTTCTGTGATCTGTGTAAAAATGGTTCATATTTATCTGAGTTATCAACACAGAAATCAGTCTACATGGTATTACTATGGATGCAGGCAGCCATGATGGGCAGGGAACACAATAATTTCTTAAATTTACACGGGGGGGGGGGGGGGGGACGCCTTCCATCTGCAGTATACGGTGTATATATAGAGATGATGGACAAAGGAGGTAAAAAAAGCAATCTTCAGAGAGTAAATAGAAAGTGAATACCACAACCAGACACAAGATCAAGTCACTCTGGTGCAAAAATATAGATACATACAGATGATATTCATGTGTAAAAAATGAAGCTACATTTATGAAACAGTGGAGAACCTGATCAGAATGTTGTAATTATAGCTGTTAATCATGTAATTAACCCCACTATCTGTCAGAAAATACCTGTAATTAGCAAGAAAAGAACAAAAGTGCACATCACAGGGTATATTTTCTACAGGTCAAAAACACAGTCTTCTCTCAGACCACTTGAATTACAATATATAATATGTTAATAATGAAATGTATACCTAATGAAGGTATGAGGTACGTTATGATGCACTCCTAGTGGGAAATAAAATAAAGTGATAAATACTCATAAAATTCTTCATTTTGAACCATTAAGCTGCAGTGTTTGTTTTATTCAGAGGTGGTAAAAATGCTCCAAAAATACTAGTAGAAGTACAACTACTTGTGTGAAAATAAAGTAAAAGTACTGATTCAACTCCTTTACTGAAGTAAAAGTTAAAAAAAATAGTACAACTTCTGAATTGTAATAAAATAAGTTAAAAGTAATACATATTTAACCAGGACAAATCAGAAAAGTGATACTGTGATCGAGCCCGTTTGATTTACGTTTATGGATTCAATCCGTTTCTTCCAATTGAAGTAGGATGACATGTAAAGTGAATACTCCCCACCTGCTCTAATTTCTTTATTATCCGTTATCCCGTTAACATCTCCTGCTGCAACAGCCCATTTTCTCCACAGAGATCAGTTAATTTTCATCTAATCTTTTATGTCCCCGCATACATCCTGCTGTATTAATTTTCCTTTGCACGACTTGCGAGCCAGTGTGTTTTGTGAATTTGTGGGATGTGAAAACGTCTCACCACCACCACCACCCCCGATCTGGGTCTTCGCATATGGGAGACTGAGTTGCCCCGGTTTCATAACCAAGTAATGACAAACTCACCAGAGTGCCTGCAATGCATGACTCATAAAGATATGATTTTTGAAATGCTAATGAGGAGAAGATTATACAGAGTGGAAGAGCAAGATAGGGCACCAACGAGTAAGACAGAAGGGGGGGGGGGGTGTTCTTTGTATCGTACTGACAGTCATAGTTTCCTACTCGACGCATACAGTATAAGGTAGTTTGAAATAACCTCCCTTTACCCGTTTTAACATTCTATCACTTTGATGAGTCAGACGGCGAATGGGAGAGAGAGGGGCGAGAGAGAGAGAGGGGCGAGACAGTTAAGAGTTCCATCGGTTAAAGCCTCCAGCACTGGGGGAGAATTTCCGTCCTTCCTTACTCTTCTTTTTCCGTCTCACGCTCGTGCATCTCTGCATGCATGTTCATGTCTAATGCAGCGAAACAGAGCCAAACAAGGTTAAAGAGAAGGTCAAACACATGAACACACTTAATCTCCTCATGTCTCATAAGGCTGCTACTCCAGAACCGCAGGACGCCAGAAAGTCCATTATGTATATATCTTTTGTGTAAAATAATAAAATCTTCTCCATCACCTGTGGAGTGACCTTCAAGGAAATGCCCAGGGAGGTGAAGCTACCTGTTTGAAGCTGCAGAAACACAGTAGTGCTACATGTGTAGAATCATGATTTACTGTACAGTAGCAAGTATCAGCCTCATCATCTTCCCATTCTTTATCTCACTCCACCTCTGATTCTTCCCGCTCTTCCTCCCATTATCCATTATTGTTATTGTGTTCCCAGCTCTCCCTCTTTTTTCTCTCTCATCCTCCCCCTCCATCTATCTGTATCTCCTCCTCTTCCTCCTCCTTCTCCTTACTACACCTCCACCACATCCTCCTCTTGCCCCCCTATCCACAGTTTCAATCATTTGGCAAATCTCCTCCTCCCTCTCTCTCTCTCTCTCTCTCTCTCTCTCTCTCTCTCTCTCTCTCTCTCTCTCTCTCTCTCTCTCTCTCTCTCTCTCTCTCTCTATCACTGCTTCTGTCTTCGCCATCTTCCGACATGTTGAGCTACTGTAGTGAAGGTCATTTTAGTGTTAGAGGCGTGGAGGAGGAAGAGGAAGAGAGGGAGGGATGATGCAGCTATATGCAACTGCTGCTCTGGATAACTACAGGAAGACAAATGGATGGAAAGCAATGTAGGGGGGTGGGGTGGGGCGGGGGGTAGACCCAACACAGAAGCCAGAATTCCCCGTGACCTTTGTTCTTTGTGCGCCGCTGCATCCTGATGCCATTTGTTTTCATTTGTGGGCATCAGCTGGAATTTACCTAAACGTCCATGACAGCTTCATTATGTGCACTTTTATCAGTGTGTCCTCGTACCAAAACCACTGAGTAGGTCAATTGCCAGTGACTTTTCAAACAACATAAATGAGCGTCTGCAGATTTGACAGTCGGGCGATTCTATAGGACGATGGATCTGCAAAAGGGGTATAAGATTAGGAGAGCGATTATGGATTTGTAAAAGATGTTTTGCACATTATAAAGTGGCGTTAAAAACTGATTTGTGTTACCGTTGAGCTGATTTATTTATTATTCTGCATGAATTATGAGAACGTTAGTCGAGATTTTTTTTTTCCCCTCAGTGTTTTTATTCCTCTTTAGGCATGAAAAAAACCAATGTGATTGAAATCTTTTTAATGAACCTATTTATTATGGATTTACAAATATGTCCACTCAGCTGGAAAACATGCATTTAAGCTTTGAAGCAAAGACACATGTATTTAAAACGCAATATCAGAACACTATGAAATAAAACAATTTTAATACAGTTTTTGTTTCAGAAGAGACTGTTAATTACAGTCTAATAACAACAAGTGATTGATTTACAGATAAACATGTTAGTGCAGATCAGGTTTATTAAGAACAGACCAGTTACAGTAATGATATGAACTGACTGATATGAACTAAAACAACTGAACCCATGAATATACAAAAGAAAAACTGTAGAAGAACTGTCCACTGTAGTGACCAGTGTGGATCAAAGGGTTAATCCTTTAACTCTAGAGACTTAAGCACTTACACAGTAAAAAAAAAAAAAAAAGATAAAATAAACAACAAAATGAACAGTAAAATGCTTTCAGGATAAAAAATAATGACATTTTACCATGTGTGTTACCGATGAAGAAAATGCAAGTCTGAAATGCGGATTGGTGAAATCTGGCAAGTAGTCACCATTATTTTTTTTATTTTTTACATGTATTCTATATTTTTTAAGGCTCTATAACCCCACACGATGCACTTTACATACTTTTCTCACACAGGCATTAACATTTTCTCATATTTCCCTCTTCTTTTAAAGGTTGGACACATAAATAAAACTGATCTACAAGTAAAATGCTTCTGGAATAAAACTAATGAGATGTCCCCACATGTGTGTTAGTGATAAAGAAAACTATAGTTTTAAATGCTGGTTGGCTCAAGTTTCCAAGGTAAGTCTGGGGTCAAAATGTGAAATTCTTACAATTAACAAGAGAATAGGTTTTAGTCCAAAGGAATATTGGTGTCAGTTCTACTTCAAAACACATTATGTGCACATTATGATCCATTCACTTTACAGCAGGCATGTCCAAACTATTCCACAAAGGGCCAGTGTGGCTGCAGGTTTTTGTTCCAACCAACCAAGAGTAAACAGTTTGACCAATCAACTCTCCAAAGACTGAGATCAGTTGATTAATTGAGTCCAGTCTGGTGTGCTGCTGCTTGGTTGGAACAAAGACCTTTGGGAATGGTTTGGACATGTCTGCTTTACAGGTTCTTTCTAGTGGAATATTTACTAATCCATTGTATACATGTACATAAACCACCATATATGTGGAATAACACACCATCATATATATTAAAAACATGAACTAACCGGCACTTTTGTCACTTATTTTCTGATTCATCTTATCAAAGTATGTAATATTTAACACATTTAATGATTTAAAGCAGATACTTTCAGAAAATAATTGTCAAGCAATGTAACAGTTTAAGGGGTAAAAACTGGGGTTATTGTTTTTGGTTGATTTATTTGTTTGTTTTGTCCGTCTTGTCTGATTTTCTGCAACTTTGCACAAAAACTACTAGACCAATTTCCATGACATTTTCAGGAAAGGTGCGAGGTGGTCCCGAATAGATCCTATTCAAGTTTGGTGAATGTAGGTCAAAGGTCAAGGTCACCAAATATATGTTTTCACAATGATAACAGATAGGGTAAATCAAGTAAAGTGTTTGCAAGGGACGAGGTTCTTCTGTACAGCTGCTTTTACCATCACAAACATATTAAGTTTTTCAACCCTTTGGGGACAGAATCACTGAGAATGCCCTCCTTTCATAAGCATGCTGTCTTCAGTGCTTACACAGTTCAGGTGTATTTCTAGTCAAAGAATGATTTATTACTAACTTTAAGACACACTGCAGACGGGGGTTTTAAAGCAGGGTCATGCAGAGGGTAATTCGGTTATTTTCTGGATACCATCTATAATAACAGTCACAAAATTGGAGATTCATAAAAATGGAGTGGGCAGGGACAAAGCGGAGACTGGAAAACAATGGAGTCACACCCCATTTTGCTTGTGTCTATTATTGCTTTGTGTAATGAAGCTGCACCAGAAACAACACACCCAGGTGCATAAATCAGTGTATGACCTGCGCTAGATCGAGGTCAGCATTCGTGTCTTTGAAAGATTGGCTAAATCCACTTCATGTAAAGTATACATTTTAACCGCACGAAACAACACCAAAAATACCTGAAATGGAACCAAACAAAATGTAAGTAGTCATTGTCAATTGATGTAATAGATCAACATTTACATAAATCTTAAATAAATGCAATGAAACATGACTGTTAGAAACAAAAATAGTGATGACGATAAACCAAGAATCTGATTTGCATTTTCTTTATTTGTCTGTTTTGCGACTGTTCTAAGGTTTGATTCAAATTGGCTCTACATTTCATGGAAACACATCTACAATATGTCTGTATGTATAAAATATGAAAACAAGAGTTAAGCTTTAGTGTAAAGGCAGAATTAAATATATAGTAGATTCCTTTTCTGAACCCGCTTTATTCTCATGAGGGTCACTGGAGCACAGAGGTGTCAAAAGTTCTCACATTCTGTACTTAAGTAGAAGTACAGTGGAGCTCTGCAGTCCCACGGGAGTCTCACAGGACCCAATACAAAGCAGTGTGGAGCGGGACAATTTTAAAAGCTCACTGTGGGTGTGGGCAGGAGGGGGATAGTGATATGGTACAGTCCCGCAAAATGAAAACATGTTTAAAATAAAAGCTATCTAAATGATTCATTTTGACTATCATATATACGTGAAATAGGGGGAGGTCCCGTGAGGGGAACCTCCCAGCACCAAGCAGCTGACCCTGTGACCCGCCTAGGTTGAATCCCCCGGATGGACTGTGATGGACTCCCTTAAGGTAGGCTAGTTCTTGACTATTGGTATTTAGCCTTAGTTAGCCTTGAAGTGTCCTGCCCAAGAACACAACTGACTAGTACAGAATGGCAGGGCTCTTGTGGCTACAAATGTAGTTTAACACCACCAGAGGGAGAATGTGAGAGTGAATGAATAAAAAAAACACTATATAAAATATGGTTATATTATTACGTTATTAGTAGTAATAATAATGATGATAATAATAATAACAAAAGGCCTTCTTGCTGTGAGGTGACATTGTTAATCATTGCACCAC